>VSMD01118562.1:0-59596 GCA_008750895.1 Mirza zaza | reverse complement strand
ATTGCCCCCTTGCCAGGGCCAGCCCAGGTGCACCTCCCGGATCTGCTGCCGTCACAAATCACCATAAACAGCAGCCGTTCGTTGCTCACGGTTCTGGAGGCTGGAAGTCCGAGATCAAGGCACCAGCAGGTTCCGGCGAGGGCCGCTTCCTCGCTCATAGATGGCATCTTCTTGCTGCATGCTCACATGGTGGGAGGTCCAGGGTCTCTCTGGGGCCTCTTTAATGAGGGCACTAATCCCATTCAGGAGGGCACCTCCCTCATGACCAAATCACCCCATAGCCCTACCTCCAAATACCATTATGTTGGGGGTTAGGACTTCCACACATGCCTTTGGGGAGGACACAAATAACTAGCCACAGCACACGCCACAGTCCGTCGCATCACCTGTGCCAGACCCACAATAGGCACTCCAGAAAAATCTGTTTCATAAATGAGTAATCAAGGAATGGGGAGCACCTGCACACGGCCAGCTTACTCTTCTGGCCATTCCTACCCTGCAGGGCTGCGCAAGGCCATCCCACACACACGGCCAGACCACGTCTGCTGGAGGAGGAGGGGGCTGCCCAGAGGTGCCAGGAGACAGCCACGCCTAGCAGGGACCCGTCTGCAGGGGCAGCCCCACCACCCTGTCTCGCTCCCAACCGAGACCGAAGGACAGCTTAGACCGACAGAGCCAGCCTGTGGCAAGCCCAGGAAGGCTGATGGCCGAACTTCTGCCCCATGAACTGTCTCCTTCTGGTCCTGTGAGTAGGCAGATGAGGCACCGCTCTCCTCCCACGTGGCCAGCCCAGCGCAGGCGGGTCACGTGAGGAGGCGTGGGTTGCCTGAGAACATCGGCGGGAGGCTTGCTGTGACTTAAGGCCCCATGAAGTGCCTGTCTGTGGGAATAGAGGACAAGAGCAGCCTGGTCCGCCCTAGGGGCAGCTTTCCTGAGAGAACAAGAGAATCCTGGGAGACTCCAAAGGTGCCACCCAGGGACTTGGCTGTTGACCTCAGTTGGGTAACAACCTGTGAGGGCTGCAGTAGGGGGGCCCCTGCAGGTGGGGCCCCTGGGAATTAAGGTCCCTTCTGTAGAACTGCACAAGACCCTTGTCCTGCAGATGTCACCACTTAGAAGGACAACTTCCTTGTGTGTAACAGCTGGTGCCCCCGAAGGCTGGGCCCAGGGCCCTCTAGTGCACTCCTCTGCATCATCCCACAGCTGAAATCAGCACCGACGTACCGAGGACCTCCCGCAGCCCGGAGCTCCCGCTCAGGCCCCCCATCTGAGCCACAGTCTCACGTCTGGCAGCCTGGTCACAGGAGTCCAACTCCAACAGCTCAGCGCTGTCTGTGTGCCTTCTTCAGAGAGGTGACAGCCATCCGGTCTCCTGAGCCAAATGCTGGAAAAGCATCCTCCACTTCCCCATCTCTCCCCAACTGTATCCGGTCCCCAAATATCGCTGACTTTGCCTCTCAACTGACTCTTGTGCCTGTCTTGTATCTGCAGGGCAGTCTGCACAGCTTGACTCAAAGCCTTGCGAAACATCCCTCTGACTACATTCCTTTACCCATTCTCCACACGAGCCACGAGGGTGACTGTGTCACTTGGCTGCTCACAATGCTAGTCTCTCTGAACTCTGAGCCCACTCTTCTACACTCTGTCTGTTCTAGGATAACAGGGGTGGAAATTTGTAAATGGCCATTCCCAGACATAGGGGCCATTGGCTCTGGTCAGGACATGCCAGTTGAAGGCAATCGCAGGAGAAGGAAGAATGGACTCTTGTAGCCCCCAGATCTTGCTGGCCTCCCTGCAAAGGAGTAAAATGCTTTTGTGCCAATGTGTTTTGGAACTTCCAACCCTGGCTCTGCAGGGCACCCCCAGTGTCAACACTACGACAACTAATCTATCACCCCCAGCAGCCCAACAGAGATGTGTGTTCACAGGGGTCCCAGTACCAGCCAACTGTGCCCTCTTGAAGATCCCAGCAGCCTTGCCTCTGGGTTCCTAAGATCTAGGAACATCATTTCCATTTGTTACCACAATCCTAAGAGTAACGTGGCTTCCTGCAGCTACAAATGCCTGGGTTACTTCAGGCTTCCTTGTTTTCCCTTCCCCTCAGCCTTTCAACACCCATGCAACTAATTCATATCTTGTGTTAAATCTCCTCTGATTGAAATACCTAATATGTTTTCTCTCACCCTGGCTGAACCTAACTGATAGCAGGCAGATTGAAAGTACACATATCTACACCCTCATAAAATACCACCAAAATAATAAATTTTTTAAAGCTAAGGTATAAACTTTCAAGTACAAAGAAAATTCATAGAAAGATAACAGCAGATGAGAGATGTCAACAAAATTTTGCAGAATATAGAGTAGACCAAAGGTGGCCACAGATTTAGTGGGCCAGAGAAAGCACAAACTTAGGAACCTGCCATTTCTTGGTGATCCCAGGAAGCAAGGCAGCTGGAATTGCAGAGCTCTAGACAAGAAGCTCAGAATTGGGAGTCACAAGTTGAGCTTGTAGAGTGAGGCTCAAAAGGGCAAAAAGATTTAAAAGCCTGTGCATGTATACACAAGTGACAAGCAAATCCCTCCTCCAGCCAGGACAGCCAAAATCTGCCCCTCCCCACCATGGCCGAGCTGAGCAGATCCCTACTGAAGTGTGAGCCAGAGAGTCTGAGAAGCAGACCACTGAGGCTGAAGGAGGGTTGTTCTGAACATGGGCAATTCAGCAAAAGCCCACAGTGCAAATCAGCTTGCGCCTTGTTTCCTTCCACATCCATTTCTCGGGAAACTGCCAGAGTACATGCTAGAGCAAAAGGAAGGCATAAGTAGCTTCTTAGGGGACACCAGAAGCACAAGTGACCAAAACTATAAAACAGATCATTTGCCTAGCACTCTAGGAGGCTGAGGCGGGCGGATTGCTCGAGGTCAGGAGTTCAAAACCAGCCTGAGCAAGAGTGAGACCCCGTCTCTACTATAGATAGAAAGAAATTAATTGGCCAACTAATATATACAGAAAAAATTAGCCAGGCATGGTGGTGCATGCCTGTAGTCCCAGCTACTCAGGAGACTGAGGCAGGAGGATAGCTTGAGACCAGGAGATTGAAGTTGCCGTGAGCTAGGCTGACACCACGGCACTTACTCTAGCCTGGGCAACAAAGCAAGACTCTGTCTCAAAAAAAAAAAAAAAAAAAAAAAAAAAAACAGATCATTTGGACCTCATCAAAATTAAGAACTTTTGTTCTGCAAATGATACCATCAAGAAAGTGAAAAAACAAGTTTTTTACTTTTTATTCCCATTATCAAAAAGAGAATGGAGAAAGTATCTGAAAATCATGGATCTGATAAGGGACTTGTGTCCAGATATATAAAGAATTCTTACAAATCATTAAGAAAAAAATAGGTAGCCATTCTTTGCAATGGGCAAAGAATCTAAATGGACATTTCCCCAAAGAAGATATACAAATGACTGATACTCACACGAAAAGATGCTCAGTATCATTAGTCATTAGGGAAATGTAAAACAAAGCCACACTGAGGTTCTACTTCACACCCATTTAGGAGGATGGAAAGCAGCGAGATGAAATAACAGGTGCTGGAGAGGATGTGGAGGAGCAGGAGCCCTCATACATTGCTAGCAGAACGTAAAACGATAGAGCCACGGCGGAAAACAGCGTGATGGTTCCTAAAGAGATTAACATAGGATCACCACTTGCTCCAGCAATTCCACACCTACACATATGTATGCCTAGCCCAGCCCCCAAAATAAAACAGGTATCCAGACAAGTCCATGCACACCCATGTTCATAGCAGCACTATTCACAATAGCCAAAAGGTGGAAACAGTCCAAATGTCCATCAGTGGATAAGTGGATAAACAAATTCTGATATACAATGGAATATTATTCATCCATAAAAAGGCATGAAGTGCTGATCCATACTCCAATATGGATGAGTAATGTCCCCCAAAACATTATATGAAGTGAAAGAAGCCAGTAGGATAGGTCACATAGGATTTCATTTGTATGACATGTCCAGAATAGATACATCTATTAATATAAAGACAGAACGCAGATTGGTGGTTTCCAGAGGCAGGAGGGAGGGAGGAGCAGGAAGTCAGTGTTTAATGCGTGTGAAGTCTCACTTCAGAGTGGTGGAAATGTTTTGGAACTAGGTCAGGGTGGTGTTGTACAACATTGTTAATGAATGTACTAAATGTCACTGAATTGTTCATTTTTCAATGGTGAGTTTTATGGTATGGGAACATTACTTCAATACGCATTTTTAAATATCTAGAAAGACCAGTGTATACAGACTGTATATGGAGCCAGAAACCACCAAGTACAGTTAGTCTTGGCGAAAGTAGAAGTAGCTTGATACCCACCGGAAAATGCAGTGGGGAACTGACGGGATTGCCTAGATATGTCATAGCGAAAAGGTAGCAATGAGGAAAGCATCTGTGACCTGAAGGGCTGAGACTATCTGCCTGCGTGAAGCATCCCAGAAGGTTAGCGCACCCTATATTAGCCTCTCCAGGGCAGACATGGCCATGGAAGAGGGGCAGGAATCATGCCTTCATTGCAGAAAATCCACGGAGCGATTCAAGATGGGTTATGACTCCAGATTAAGATCCAATTAACTGGAACAGTCCTGAGACAGCAGGAATAACTCTTGCACAATACTTTTGATTTTGAAATGCACTTTATAACTTAATAGGTCTTACGGCTATAAATCCAAATCTTCCAATTCCCTGGAAAGGCCCCTCCATTAGCCAGATGCACACACTAACCCTCAGGAACTCACGGACCAAGTGGGTTTAGGGCAGACTAAGATGGAAATCTCTTTGGAGCCTCCTTTTAGGTTTATTTTCACAGAAGAACAACTTGAAGTCAAGGAATTTGATGCGAGCAGAGCTGGTTGTGACAGCAGCCACCCCACGAGATTCTGCACGAGCAGTTTGGTGAGCGGCTCAGAGGCTGGCAAGGCCCAGGAAGGGGCCGTCCTGGGGGGCGGGGGGGAACCTCCCAGAAGGGCGTCAGGTAGAAATGATGTTATTTGATAATTCTCAAAGAAGGCTTTGGCGGAGGGTTCTTGGAAACCATAGCAGAAAGGAAAGCGATGTGGAGAAGGAGCAGGCTTGCAGGGCCGGGGCAGCAAAGCGCGTGCAGAGAGCTCCAGGACCTGCGAAGGGAGAGCTGTGGCTGGCTGTTTCAGGAAGGGCCAGGACTGTCTGGCTGATCTGTCATGCCAGCAGAGAGCGCTATTTTCCTGCAAAGCTTCCTTCCTCTTCACCTCTTCCCTCATCTCCTTCAACCTACTTCCCTCCAGAGCCCAAATATGGGGAGCCCCATTTGAGCGAGCCGACTGGAGGGCTAGCTCTGCCCCTTGGCCAACAGCGTCGAGAGGAAGCGACCATCTTCCAAGCCAAGCACTGAACTGATCCCAGCAACACGTGTTGAAGAGGACAATGAGCCCTCCTCCAATCTCGCCCCACGAGCCTTCTTCACAGGGCCCCGCATGCTCTGAGTGTGGTTCTCACGCCCAGCAGCAGCACACTCACCGGCCCGCAAAATGCAGAGGGCGGGCCTTCCCAGGTGGTGATGGCCATGCTGGTGCAGAGGACATTTTGAAAGCCACTTCCCTAAATGTTCTCCCCGGGCATTCAGACCTTCTCTAAGCCTTCGGGAATGTCTGGCAGCTGCATGATCTCAGAATATCTTCCAACCTCCCAGTGCCTCAGTTTCCCCACCTGTAAAATGGGGATAAAAATACTTCCCACCTCTCTGGGTGTTGTGAAGACCGAATGAGCTGATATATGCAGAGACTTAGGGTGCTGCCTGACATGCAGTAAGAGTTACATATGTGTTTGAGGTTGTCACTGTCACCTTCCAAAATGACGCTGTGTTCCACCGCACAGGATTGCACAGCTGCTTTCTCCCCATCCACGGCTTTGCTTTCCGCAGTTTCAGTTACCCACGGTCAACCACGGACCAAACACAGGTGAGCACAGTACACTAAGATATTCTGAGAGGGAGAGAGAAAGCACCTCCACAGCTTTTATTGTAGCATGTTGGTATAATTGTCCTATTTTATCATTAGTTATTGTTGTTAGTCTCCTACTGTGCCTAATTGATTAATTAAGCTTTATCACAGGTATGTGCATATAGGAAAAAGCTTAGCATGCATAGACTTTGGTACTATCTCAGTTCCAGGCATCCACCGGCGGTCTTAGACCGTGTCCCCGTGGGTTGGGGGCACTGCTCCCACTGATGCATCCCTAGTACCTAATGGGAATCTTGCTAATTTTCCCCCAAGAAAATGAATTGGCTGCAGTTGTTCCTGCCAATATCCCAGTCGGACAGTTCCGTTTAGATGCCAGGTGTACACTTCTGTTCACAGGTGAGCACATATGTCAAGCTCCTTGAGGGACAACTTGTCTGCTGAGGTGACTGTGCCTCATCTGCTCCTGCTTCTCCCGCAAGTGTCCTCCCCACCCCCGGGGCTGAGCCTCTGGCGGCGCTGCTCTCCCTTCCTCCCGCGTCAGCCTCGCAGCACCGGCAGGACTCGGGCTGGCCTGCCCAGCCCAGGTGACTGGAAGGGCAGCAACTAGTTGCCTCTTTTATCATAGTTTTGCATCTTTAAATAAACCATGAGTTCTTTGTAGTCAGGAATCCCTTTATCCCCTGTGCTGGCCGAAACGTGAGTCCTGGTGGAAACGCCCTCTCCGTGCGAGGACCCAGTTCCTTGCCTGTAAAATGGGGACAGTGCACCCCCTCACAGGCCTCTGTAGACACAGGCGAGGGTGTGGCCATGAACGAGCCCTTGACACACCGCTGGACTCATACAAGTGCACCGCCCAGCACCTGCCACACTGGAGTCCTGCCCTGTCACCCCTTACCTCGGCAGGCAGCACGCAGCCCAGGCACAGGCTCAGGAAGTGTGTGCAGAACAGAGTGAGGGGCTCCGTCCTGACGCCCCCACTCCCCGTGGCAGGAAGCTGGTCCCTGTCAGAGGGGAGAGTCAGTCATTCTCCCAAGACCAACATCGATTGCTGCAGTGCAGCTTCTGTTCTCCCAGGCAACTGTAAATTGATCATGGGATGATTTGTTCTGGCATCTTCTCGCTTTTCCTGTAAAGCTGACAGATAACAAACTCTATGCCCATCCTTGCTGAGGGTGGGTGACTCTTAGGTGGCTGATTCAGTCCTCTGGGGACCAGGGAAGTCCATGCAAACTTACAATTTTCTCTGAGCTGACAGAATTCTTCCTTCAAATCCTTGAACTGATCCTCCAAAAAAGCGGTTCTCAAAGTGTGGTCCCTGGACCAGCAGTGTCACCTGGGAATCTGTTAGAAATGCAAATTCTCAGGAGCCAATCCAGATCTCTTGAATCTGAAATCTGGGAGTGGAGCCACCAAACTGTGTTTCGTGAGCATTCCAGGTGATTCTGATATATCCTTAAGGTTGAGGAGATCTGGCATCTGCTGCTCTGGGATGCCAGGAAGAAGCTAGGATGGAGATTGCAACCCCCTTGTTGGAGGTACAGAAATTCAAAGGCAATGCCCATGATTTGTTCACAGTCTAATCAGGGACAGCAGAGAGACAGAGACAGAATTACAATCTACTGACACATTCAGCCAATCCTCTGCTACTTGGAAGAGCTGGGCACAAAAGGGCCAGCCTCCTGCAGCCTGCGGTGAGGACTTCCAGGGACACACTTGCCACCGTAGTCAATGCTAGGCTGAGAGCTACAGAAGCTGACGGTAGAGCTGGGCCGTCTGCCGGATGCCAGTGGCCAGGGGATGCGGGAGTAGGAGGGGAGGGCAGCATCCTGCACGAGCCACGCTGAAGCTCGGTGTGCCTGAGGGTCCACTTGGTCTCGAGCATGCTAATTGTGGCTGCTTTGGTGTCCCAAATGGAGACACCCAGACAGCCCCTGGATATAGGGCCCAAAGCTCCCGTAAGAACTCAGGGCTGAAGAGGAACAGACAGTGGCCTTCAGCCCAGGGTCTCTGCAGTCCAGAAACCATTGGGGACAGGCACGGCAGGGAGGGAAGGCCACCCGAAGGGCAAGGCCAGGCGTGCTGGCGCGTGCAGGGGCACTTGGGAAGCTCAGTTCTGAGGTGGTCCCTGATTGTCTGGTCGATTTCATGTGTGTGGGACAGGAGAGAGGAAGGGAGGGAGGGGAGAGGCTGGACATGCAAAAGTCAGGGCTCCGGGGCAGGCGAGGGCCAAAGCCTCAGACAGAGAAGAAGCCCAGCTCTCCACAATAACCAGGATGAGGGAGGGAGAACGGCGCAGGCACCACACGACCCCAGGCTCAAGAATGAAAGCTTGGAGCCCCTGATGGCTTCAGTCTTCCCTGAGAAGTAGGGGTCACCTCCTGAAGGGGGGAGGAGCAGAGGTGGGAGAACAGTGCAGAAATCTTGAACTGTCAGTTCAGTCCAACCTTGGCTCTGGCGGGATTTGAGCGGTGGCCCGGGGCAGCTGCGGGTCCTCTCAAAGCCTTGCTTCCTGGTTGGTGGAGGAGGACGATCGCGCAGTCTGCACACGCTGACGGTGCTGGAACCAGCCCCGTGTGCTCAGCACCCAGCACTGCGCCGGCGCCACTGACCACGTGGCAGTCGATGGTGACTGCAGACAAAGCCGTCCCACGGGCTCCCGTGTCAGGCCCTCACAAAGGTGTTCAGTGAGTGACCCCCACACTGGGAGAGGGCCCCGGCTTAATCGCCCTTTTCTTGCCTAATCCACAGTCTCTACACCCTGAACCACAACGATGCTTGTCACTCTAGGCTTAAGTGGCCATTCCATTTAAAAAGACATCTCTGGGTTTTCTAAGGCTCCAGGGTCAGCTAAGCTGGTCTTCCTCAAAGAGGCTAAAGTGCACCTGGTCTGCCCAGGCTGCCGGAGACCGGGTGTCTGGCCGCGCAGGTGTGGAGAAGCAGACCCCCCGCTGGGGCTCCGGCAGGAAGGTGCCAGGCCCTGCCGGCTCCCGCCTCTCCTGCCCACTCTGATTGTCCCTGGGTTTGCAGGAAGAAAGCAGGGAGCATCATCCCACACTCAGAAAATCAAGAAATAAAGATGCCAGTAAGTTGCTAAAGTCCCAAAGGAAGAGGCCTTCTAAACATGCGGCTAGTCTCCTGGGGGTGTGCCCAGCCCAGAGCAGCCCAGGAAGGAGCTGCGAAAGCCGGCCTCAACGCCTCACTCCCAGGCTGAACTCGATCACTCTGCACATCCCAAACCACGCACATTAGCACCCTCATTAGGGCCCTGGTGGCTCTGCGCACCACAAAACGGGCCCATTTAAATGTAAATTTTGACATTCAGCCTAAGAGGAGAAAAGAAATTGTTTCCACACCTCAGCAGTGGGAAGGAGAATGAGGATTAAATATTAATTCTTTATGAAGGAAGACTTTTTAATCATGCTTACTTTCAGACCATATGGTTCCAGGTCTTCTTCCTCCTGCGTGGAGAATATGGGTTTTACTTACCGGAGTCTGGCGACAGGTCCACCTCTCAGATGGCCCCTGCGGCCACAGATAGCATGACCAAGTGCAGTTTTGCTAAAAGTGTAGCTCCAAGCACTGTTAACTGGCAGTGGCCTGGAGGAGCTGAAGATAATATGGAAGTAAAAACTCGCAATTCTGCCTGAAAATGAGAAGAAAACCCTGCTCTGCCCAGTAAATCGCGCTGGGGAGCCAGCCGCGCTCCCGGTGAACTCGCCCCACGCGGTCCCGCTGAGACAGCCCCTCAAGCGGGCGCTTCCCTCTCTGGCGGGAAGGAGGGCTCTCTGAGCGACAGCCTGGGCTCGAGTCCCCTCGGTCCGGAGCAGCTGGGCGACCTTCGGTGAGACGTTTGGCATGTCCGAGCCGGTGCGCTGGCCTGCACAGCGGGCGAGGGCCCCTGCGGAGCGCTGCCAGGGCTCAGGGAGGCCCCGCCCGCACGCGCACAGCCCCTGCAGCGCCACCAGAGCCCACGGCGGCCGCGGAGCGCGGGAGTGGGGCCTGCTCGCCCTGTTCTTACTGGTGCTGTCCCTCCCTGAGCACGGCACCCAACTTCCGTGACTCCAGCATCCTCCAAGAGAGCCCAGACTTCCTGGAGAGCTGTGTGAGAACACGCCTGGCATGCGTAAGCGCAGGATGTGCCAGCTCCCTTCCTCCCTGCTCAGCAAGACCAGTTCCTCCTGCTTGTCCCCTGCAGGGACTCGGGAAGCAGCAGAAGATGGCTTTCTGCTCTTGGAGGCTCTACTACCTGCTTAGAGCACACGCCTCTGCACACACTTGGGGGTAAGTAGGAGAGAAGGCCACCAGCCTAGGACACACACACCATGGGGGTCCATGTAGCCTGTGGGCAAGTCCCCAGTAGCAGGGTGACACACCCAGGACCCAGGAGAGATCTAACTGGCACATATGAGCCCTGGGAGCCAACCATGCTGTCAGCACTCCACATAGCTTGGGTATGTAGGCGTACACCCATACCACACACATGCCACATACACATACACACATGCCACATACACATACATATATACACACCACACATGCCATATACACATACACACACCACACATATACCACACATGCATAAACACCCCCCACATATACAGACACACATACTACATGCATATACACATACCACATGCTTATACCACACACATGCATATACACATACCACATGCATATACCACATGCACATGCACACACCACATACACATGCATTCGCACATACTACATACACCTATACACACACCATGTACACATGCACGTACCACACACATGCCACACAAATATCCACACACACATACCACATACACACACACAACACACAGCACACCCTACCGTGGCTAATGCGGATGCCCCTCTTCCCTGCCAAGGACACCTACTTGGCCTTTGAGAATGTCCTTGTGTGCGACGCTCCACCCTGTGAGCACAAGCATCTCCTGCACCGCACCATGTTTGCTTTCCTCCCCAGGGACCATGCTGTCCCTCCAGTCACTCGCAGTCACGCGTCATGGGCCACTGCGTGCCAGCCAGGGTCAGGCACTGGCATTGAACAGCAGTGGTTCCAAGGGGTCCCTGCAGATGTTTGGAACCCCAGATCTCACCAGACCCCAAACCAGCCTGAACTACCACTCTGCGTTAGCAGTTAGCAAAAGCCACATGCCGTGCAAGCGCGACTTCCGAGGGTTGCCCGGCCTGCCTCAACCAGATCGCCCAGCACACCCTAAGCCCCTCCACCATGGAAACACTGGAGCTGCCGCTGGGCTACAAGATGAGCAAGACCCATTCTTGCTTCCCAGAACCTCCCATGCTGTCTGGAGAACCGCTGGAGAGCATCCCAGCACCAGCAGGGCTCGGGTACACAAGGCTAGACTCAGTCTGTATGGCCCAGAGAAAGATGAGGCTGGAGAAGGCACGGGTGCCAGGTTTCGGGGGCCTCAGTCCCAGGATGAAGAGCTTCAGGTTCTCAGGACACTCTCAGTCTAGGGAGGAGGGAGTGGTCAGCTTGAACCTTGGAAAGGAAAGACTTGCTCGTTGTGTGGACTGCACGGCCCTAAGCAGGGAGGCTATGGCAGAAGCCTGGGTCCCTGAAGATGGTGGCAAGGGACAGGAGGGGAGTGTGTGGGTGTTATATTTGAGATTCACAGGGCCGCGGGACGGCGAGACGGAGTCACCGAGGCTGTGATTATCAAAAGGAGTTTTATTGTCTGGCTCGAGCTAGGGTCCGAGCCCCCAGAGTGCCAGCGCAGTGGCCTCTTCTACTGGCAGGGACTCCCCTTTGTGTGCTAGTGACCCTTTTATAGCTAAGTTGTTTACACACTGGTCATGCATCCGCCCCCACAGCGATTTTTACTTCATCCTGCCCCTGATAGGCTCCAACCTGTTCTGGGTCCTAGCTGAGAGACTCCGGTTTCCGGGTTCTTTGTCTTTTTCCTCTGCATCCCATAATGTACCCATAATGCCTTGTGGTTAGCAAACAAGCAGTAAACAGAAGCTGGAAGGTGTCCATTGTCCTTATAGCCCAGTATCTTACAGTGGGGACATCTGAGGGACACATAAGGGATCAGGGCCTTGATGCTCAGCAGGATGATTAACTGGGAGCAGCACTGTGAGGCTGGGAACAGGATGTCTACCAGGCATCAAGCTCCTGGGGAAAGGGAAGGAGCACAGTGACTGTCCCCTGTCTCCCACTTGGCTGAGATGGCTGGCTTTGGGACAGGAGGCTGACAGCTGGGTGCTGCCCATTCTGGACAGTCACTTCCATGCCCACCACTGACCCCTGACCAGTGGGAAAGACACGGCTTTGCGGCAACAGCCCTGGCTCCGTGACTGGGTGCCCAGAAGGCAGGACGGGGAGTCCACTGCAGACAACTGGGAACGCACTCCTATCTCCCGACGGGGCCTGGCACAGTGCTAGCATACCATAGGTACTCGATAAATGTCCGCTGCAAAACCACCCCTGTACCAGGAAAGCCGACTCAGGCACTCATAGCTGGGCTGCTGGGCTGCAGGGCTGGTCTCAGAGACCTCGGCACTGCCACCACCCAGGCCCCCGCGGCCCTCCGCCCAGGCCCCCGCGGCCCTCCGCCCAGGTCCTGCAGTCCTTGCTGCGAGTAGCGTGGAGTAGGTGCATGGCAGTTCTACGTGCTGAGAGAGAAATGTCCCTGAAGACACACATGGCACTTTCCTCCACTGTGTGACCCTGAGAAAGTTGTGGAACCCCTCGGGCTCTATGGCTTCTAACATGTAGAATGTTCCAGAATATGTCAAAGGGCAGATGACAGGCACCTTGGGAAATCTACTGATTACAGATCCTCTGAGTCTGCCAATACCTGAATAGGGTAAGGTCTGGTATAGCGTTCAGCAAACACTCACAGAGCACTGGCTGTGTGCCTTCTGTGTGCCTACGCACAGTGTGGAGGTGGAAGACATGTGGCTGGGACAGGCGGGGCCACGCCAGGGTGACAACGCTCCCATTCCAGTGGCTTCCCTACACAGAGTCCACTCTGCACCCATGCTGCGTGCCTGTCACCAGCTGTGCCATGGCAGCGGTGGGAGGGCTCTGCTCCACACACTCAGGGACCTCGGGCCACAGTCTAGGAACTGGCTTGTCTGGAACAGGTGGTTCTGCAGCTGCCTCCAGAGGCCCAGCTGGAAAGTTGTGCACTGACTCTCTGGTGCTTTGGCTCAGAGGTGACACATAGCACTTGTTCCCACGGCCCATTAGCCAGGACCAGCCACCTGTCCCAGCATGACGGCAAAGCACAAGAAGTATGGGGGGGCGGGCGGGATGTGTGATGAGCATCCCGTCCTCCACCACCGTGGGATGCTCATCACAGTTTAGAAAAACAGGAGGCTCAGAGGAGCCAAGCCCCTTGCCCAAGGTCCCGCAAGTACCAGAACAAGGCAGAATGGCCCAAAGTCTCTCCTTGCGACATGCTATCCTGCCTCTGTCCTTATCCTGACTTTGACATGAACTAGGCTGTTCATATTGTAAGTTGCTATTCTCCTGACACCCCGCTCAGACCATCCCATTGGGAGCAGAGGGAGGAGAGAGAGAGAAGGGGAAATGTTAGTGGGGACAGTAGTGTGACACTAGTGGCTACCTTTGCGGAAGGAGAGGCTGACGGGCCCCTCCCAGCACACAAGCCTGCACAGGCAGAACCCAGCCGCCCAGGAGCAGCCCAGGCTGTGTGGGCCTGTGCCGGGCCCCAGGCAGCACGGACTGTGTCCACCGGAGCCCTGAGCACAGGTTTGCGTGAATCACATGGCCTGGGGCTAGGGGATATTCCCATGCGATGAACAGCATGTGAAATTTGTGCTGCCACGGAACAGGAGAACCATGACTCAGATGAGCCACCCTCTGGATGCCGAATGTTTCCCTGGGAGCTTAGGAGCTGGGGGGCTTCACCCAACACTCCCCTCGGTGCACTGAAAGTACGCATGTATGATCGGCTCTGAACCTCAGGGCCCACCACAGGGCCTGGTGCGACTGGCACTGGGCACCCTCCAGTTGGGGACCACGGGGGCGCACAGCACCTCGGCCTCCCCAGCGTGTGCATCCTCCGCAGGTGCAGAGTGCAGGCAGCCGCAGTGCCGGGCACCTTCAGGCCTGAATGGGGCTCTGCTTGGACAACAGCTTTCTCCATAATTATGGGCTTGTATTGCTGTCCCCTCTTCCGGAGTCCCCACATGCCCTGCTCATTTCAGAAGCCAAAGGGATGTTCCAGCAGGCGCTGAAAGGAAAATAAGATGGTCTAAAACAGGAATCCTGCAGGAAGCAAGCTCTACTTTGCATATTTGCAGTGAAGGGAATTGCTGCTCATGAAATTGTATGGACTCCTCCTCCATAGTCCAGCGCGAGAGCGAGTTGTGAAATACTGGAAATTTCGAGATTTAATTAAAACCCAGTTCACTGCACTGAAGTTCACTTACAAAATACAGCAGAGATTAATGGGAGATATCAAACTAAACTGTTTGTGCACGACCTGTTGGGTCATAATTTATGGGAACAAGAGGAAAAGAGCAAGATCATTACCATAAAATAAATTTACAGCTTCTCCAGGAGGGTAAAATGGAAATAATAAAACCCCTGGGTCAGCTCACCCGCACCAGAATGAAATGGCAGGGCCCAGGATGGCGGGGGCAATCAATCGGCTGCATGGTCAGGGCTGCTGGAGGCTCCAACGCGGTGCTGGGGACACAGGGAGGGAGAAGGGACACGCAGTCCTCGCAAGGACCACCACAGCATGTCCCTGCTCCAGACAAGGCAGCTGACGCCCAGAGGGCCCAGGCCATCTGGCTCGGTCTGTGCTCCTACTGCTGTGCAGCCTCCTTTGTGTCCGCCCTTGCAAGGCCCTGACCATCTAGGTGAGGGGACGTGGGCTAGGGGACAGTTGAGCCATGACCCCTGAAGACGTCCATGTCCTGATCCCAGGAACCCTATGTGATAGCTCATTTTGTGTGCTGGCTAGGCTAGGCTATCGTGCCCAGTTGTTTGCTCAAACACCAGTCTGGATGTTTCTATGCAGATGGTTTTTACCTGAAATTAACATTTAAATCAGTAGGCTTCAGGCAGATAGCCCTCGACTGTGGGAGGGCCTTGCTCAGTCAGTTGAAGGCCGTTGCAGTGAAGCGTGAGAACACGGCCAGCTCCCAGCAGAGGCTGCTCACTCCTGCAGCTCCAGCCGCTGCCTGCTGCCTCGCAGGATTTTGGACTTGCCAGCCTCCATTATGAGCCAATTCCTTAAAATGAACCCCTCTCTCCCTCTCTCTCTCTCTCTCTCTCTCTCCCCCCCCCTCTCTCCACATGCACACACATACATGTATGTATGTATGTATTCTGTTCTTTTCTCTGAAGAAGCCTGCCAGTACGCTCTGCAGGGCAGCAAGGGGCCTGGGGTGGGAGGAGGAGCTATCACCCGCCTTTCCCCAGTGGCCAGGGCCATTGCCAGCACCTGACGAGGGGGAGTGATCAGAGGGATCAAAGCCTGCGGTGATCTGGAGTGAGGCGGCCCAGCCACCGAGCAGCTGCACCTGTGCGGCCGGAGCCGGAAGAGGCCAGGAAGACATTCTTCCCTGCAGCCTCTGGAGGCGGTACAGCTCGGCCCGCACCTCGGTGTCGGCCTGGTGGTAACTGATTTTAGAGTTCTGCCGCCCAGAGCTGTGAGAGAATAACTGCTGTTTTAAGCCACCTGGTGAGTGGCAGCTTGTCATGGCAGCCCCAGGAAATTGCTTCAGTGGCCACTCTCCAAGGAGCACACTGGGCTGTCCTGCCGGGGCTGGGGGCCCACTGGCAGCAGGGGTGGGGAGCAGCCCGCCGGGGCGGTTCCCGCTCTCCCGCCCGGCCCGCGAGTCTCTGGCGCCCCCAGGACGGCGCCGGCCGCTGCAGCCTCTCGGCCGCCTCGCGCCGCAGCCCTCGCGGGCGAACTGTGCAAAGGCTCCGCAAAGTCTGCCTTCCATCCCCTTCCCTCGCCTTTGTCTCAGCGGAGACGAACCCGGGGCCCCTCCTCACAACCTCCCAAGGACCCCGGAGGAGAGAGACCCTGTGGCTCCAAAGCAGGACCCCATCCTAGCCTGGGTTGCCCCGCAGGGACCGCAGCTCCGAGTCGAGCGCAGCCCGGCGGGAGAGACGGGCCGCAGCCGCGAGCGGGGAGTGCGGGCGGCGTCTCCTCGGCCAAGCGAGCCGAGCGCGAGAAAGGGGACCGGGAGGCTCCTATCGCGGGGGCATTATCCGCGGGCCACACCGCCCGCCCACTGTCTGAACTCACCCGGGCTTCAGAGAACCCGGTGGGCAGAGGCAGTGGTGGCCACCGCGCGCAGGGCAGGAGCCGGAGAGGCGGGCGCGCGAGAGGCCCCGCAGGCGCGCCCCAGAGCGAGGAGGGGCCGCGGGGAGCGCTCGGCAGGGGTGCTGGGTCTCCGGAGGGCAGCTGCGAGAAGGGGCCCGTGCTGCAGCGAAGCCGCACGGGTCGCACACACAGCGGGCGTGCCCTCCCGGACGCGCTCACCAGGGTCAGCGCTCCTCGCACCTGGGCCTGTCGCCCGTCCGCGCCGTGCTCAGCACGCGCGGGAGAGCGCCGCCCGCAGAGCCGCCGAGAGAGCTGAGGACGCGGATGCCCGCCGTCAGGGAGCGACGCCTGAACGGCGGAGGCCACGCTGAGAGGGAGCGGGGCGGACGGGAAACCGCAAGGACGCGGACGCAGGCGCAGACCGCGAGCGCCGCGCAGCGCTGAGGGAAAGGAGCGGCAGGCAGAGCCGCGAGGCTCCGGCGCCAGAGAGAGACGCTGCCGCGCTCCCCACGGCCACGCCCCGCAGCCAATCAGAAAGCAGCTACTGGGAAGCGGAGAGCGAACGAAAGCTCTGAGGACTGGCGGGGGGAGGGGAGTTCGGGCTCTACGCGTTCAGTCCGGCCCCTCAAAGTGGCCCTCACGAGCGCCCGTCCCCAGCCTCCAGTCCACTGAGACCAGGTTCTCTTCCCCTGCTCTAAAAACCTGCCAGAAACAAACACAGATTCTCTCTGGAGGAGTGTAACCTCCAAGGATTCAAATCATATCTGTATTTTTATATATTGTATGTATATGTATTTTTATATATATATGCTGGCCTTTAATAAGAAAAAAACTGCAGATAAACAAGAAGTGACTGAAACAAAAAGGAAGACAACATTAGAAACAGACCACTGGAGATCCAAATATTAGAGTTATCAGAGAAATAGACATTAAAATAGCTGTGATTAATATATTCAGTAAACTAAATGAGAGGTAATTTTAGCACAAATAAATAAAATGAAGCTTCTAAATTAAAATTAGAATAACTAATATGAGAACTTTATAAATAGCAGTTTAAAAGTAATGAAGAAAGAATTCATGAACTGAAAGATGGACCAGAAGAACATATCTGGACTGAATCCCAGAAGAGGAAAAATACAGAAATGACCATAAAAGTCACAGGGGGTGTTGTGTAAAATGTCTTGCATATATGTAACTGGAGTCCCAAAGGAAAGGAGAGAGAGAGTATAGCAAAAGCCAAAATTTGAAAACATGAAAGATATCAAATCACAGATTCAAAGGTGTTACAAATGGTAAGAAAATAACCCTTAGATACATCAAAGTAAAAGTGCCAAAACCAAAGAGAAGTTATTTAAACAGCTAAAGAGAATACACTACGTTCTGCAGAGCACTCAGACTGACAGACAGCTCCTCCCAGCAGCAGTGGGAGCCAGAGGTCAGTGGAACAGAGTTGTTCCAGGCAGCTAGGGAGCAGCCGCCGCAGGCTCCCCTAAGCATGGACAAGGCAAGACGAACATCTCACACAAGCAGAAGCGGAGAGAATTTACTGCCAGGAAACTTACCTTAAAGGAAATTCTAAAGTCCGTTGGGCAAAAGTACAGAAATGAAGAGGCATGGAAAGGATAAATATATGGGAAAATCTAAGCGAATGTTGATTATACAAACAAAAATAATAATGTCATGTATGTTTTAAAATGTATGTAAAAATTTTATATACAATAACACCATAAAAGTTAGGAAGGAATAAACAAGTGTTCTAAGGCCCTAGTATTTTTGGAATGTGATAAAAGTGCTAATTTAAATAAGACTGTAATTAGTAAAAGATGCATGCTATAACCCGAAGAGTAGCCCTTCAAAGAGGCATTATAGACTATATACCTAACATGTTAATAAAGAGGTAAAAAACTAAATAATAAAAATGTACTTGTTGATTCAAAAAGAAGGTAAGAAATGGGAAAAAAGGAGCATTGAATTGGTGGGAAATCAAAACTAAAGAGGAACATGATTGATTTAAATCCAAAATATGTCAGCAATTGAACTAAATGTAAATGAACTGAACACTCAAAAAAGCTGAGACTGCATAAAAAGAAAGACTATATGTGTGGTTTATAAGGACACATATTCAGTATAAGGACACATAAAGATTGCAAATAAAAGAAAGGAAAGATACACATGAAAACATTAGCCAGAGGAAAGCTCACATGAAAATACTAGTATTAGACAAAGTACATTTTTAAGTAGAAATATTTGAAAACATTACTAGACATAAATAGGGACATCTTTACATGATAAGAGGTCAGTCAATAAGGAAGATGTAAAAATTCTAAATATGTATGCACTTAAAACTGTAAATCACAGAAAGCAAAAATAGGTTGAACTAAAAGGAGAAATAGACAAATCTATAATCATAGTGGTAGACCTGAATACACCACCTTCAACAACTGATCGGAGAAGCAAAGAAGAAATTAAGTGTATAGATATGAATAACACAATTAACAAACTCAATCTGATTGACAAGTTACAGAAAACTGCACCCAAGTGTGGAACGCACTTTCTTTTCAATGTACATGAAATACTTACCAAACTGGCCACATGTTGGGCCATCCAGCCAGTCTCAAGTGTCAGAACCATTCAGCGTATATTCTCTCTCTATCCAAAGTCAGAAATCAATAACAAAAGTAAATGTAAAATCCTTAAATGTTTGGAAATTAAACAAAACACTTTTAAATAATAAATCCATGGTTCAAGAAAAAATCACAATGGAAACTTAAAAATATTTTGAATGTAATGGAAATACGACATAACAGAGTTTGTGGGACAGAGCTAAATCCTAAATCGGTAAGAACGATATAGCCATAAGTGCATATATTAGAGGGAGAAAGGCTAAAAAATAATTATCATTCTCAAAAATAAAAAAAGAAAATAAAAAACAAAATGATACATGGTGTCCCAAAAGTCTCCATACAAAGGAAGAATTCCATAAAATTTTGTAATGAATATTTTGTAAATAAAGGTACATTTAGCTACAGTTTCCTATTTACCCCCTGTATGGCAACTTTTGGGGCACCCTGTAGAAACAATAATGTTATGAATACAAATTAAAGAAAACACAAAATACAAAAAATCAACATCACCAAATATGGGGGGGGTTGCTTTATTTTGTTTTTTCACTGAAAGCTGGTTTTCAGAATCACAAATATGAATTCTTTAAAAATCTAAACTATCTAGACCTGTAAAGAAATAGAGAAATTACAATTAACTAATATCACAAAAAAGGGACATCAGTATAGATCACACAAACATTAAAAAGATAGTAAAGGAATTTTATAATTTTATAGAAATACATATGAAAATTTAAATGAACATGTTCCTTGAAAAACACAACTTACCAAAACCAATACAGAAAGAAAACCTTAATAGGTAAATACCTTTATTAAAATTGAATTATTACCTAAAATTTTTCCCACAAAGATATCTCTAGGTCCAAATTGCATTACCAATAAATTCTACTAACTATTTAAGAAGAAATAACACAAATATTACACAAACTGAAGAAAACTCATTTTAACCTTACTGCCAAAAGGTGATGATGGCATTACAAAAAAAGGAAAAATCACCAATATTTCTTATGAACATGAACGCAAAAATTATTAACAAAATTTTAGTGAATTAAATCCAGTGATATATAGAAAAAGATCAAATTGAGTTTGTTTCAGGAAAGCAAGGCTGGTTTTACAATTAAAACTCAACTAGTATAATTCAACACATTAGCATATTAAAAAAGTAAAATCATATAATCATCTTAGATGCAGAAAAGGCACTTGATAAAATTCAACATCCATTCAGGAAAAACAATTTCAGTAAATTAGAACTAAATGGTAACTTCCTAATAATAGTATCTAGTAAAAACATTCCCTACAGCAAATATTATACCTAAACAGTGAAACACTGAAAACCTACCCTGAAATCAGGACCAAAAAAGTGTGACCACTAATTATCATTTCTACTTTACATTTTAATGGAGACACTACCTATTACCTGAGGCAAGTAAAAATAATAAAAGGTTTAAGAATTGGAAATGAAGGAATAAAACTGTACTTCATATTTCCATATACCAACAATAAAAAATTAGAAAATGAAATTTTAAAGAGGATGCCCACTTTTACTAGTAGCCAAAAAATATCAAATGCCTAAGATTAAATCTAACAAAAGGGGAGCAAGTCCTCAACACAAAAAAACCACAAAACATTATAGAGGGAAAACTTTAAAAAACATAAATAAATGAGCAATGATACTCGTAAGAGATGTCTCCCTGATGTGAGCATGTCAGTTCTCCCAGATCAGCCCACAGACTCAGTGCCACCCAGTCACATCCCAGTCTGCTCCGCGCCCAAACCGCCCACCATCAGTCCTGGCCCCAAGCTGCGCACAGGCCCCCAGGGCCACGGACCTCATGCCCTGGGAGCCCCGCCTGCCTCCTCTGACAGCTTGGCTGGAGCCACTCATGTTCCTTTGCCTCAAGAGTTCCCTCCAATCACTAGACACTCCCAGCATCGTCTTCAGCAGGATCTGGAGTACTTCCTGGCCGGCTCCTTGGATCCCCACCCTCCCTGCCATGCTCTGGGGGCTGTCGTGAGGATCAAGTAAGATACAATGCACAGAGGACCTGGCCAGGTACCTGGCACACAGCTGGTGTTCGCAGGAAGCTAGATGGGATACAGCAGGAAAATCTGCTTTGCTATGGGAGCTCTCGCATCTTCCTTCTGGTCTATGAGGTAAGATTGGCTGCTGGGTTTAAAGTCGCATTCAGTGGGTTTTTTCTGTCCCTTGGTGAACTCAGCCCCCCTGTGCTTGTCTCTGCAGGCCTCCTCATAACACAGATATCTACGCACGCTACCGCACTCCAGACCAACACAGAGCAAAATGAAGTCTACATATACAAATCAACGGCAGGTCTCACCCAACTTTTTTTAAAGCACTTTGTAACAACTTCTAATATGTAATCTACAGTGGGCTTAATTAATCTACAGTGGGCTTAAGTTATTCCATGACAGAGACTGCAAACTGATAGCCCACTGATTGTTTTATTTGGCATGCAGATGGTTTTTAAAATAAGAGCATTTCAAACAAAAATCCATATTTTCAGCTTCGCTTGAATAATGTCAGGATCTGGTCCATGGGCCCCACACACTCCCATGGCAACAACAGGCTCAAAGCTAAGCAGCAGCTGGCTCTTACCAAGATCACACACTCTCCAGGTTGCAAGACAGCAATCCCTATTGTTTTTCTGGATGACTTTTTGATATAATGATTTCCTTTCCTTTGGGTAGATACCCAGCAGTGCCACCCAATTAAGACTGATTTCATGTGTAGATCCTGGGAGGCTAATAACTTCATATAATGTTGCAATAGCTTTGAAATCCTTCCTTATTCCTGACCCCAAAGCCTCCTTTGGAAACATCTGGTTAGTTATCATTTAGGTTTTCTGGTTTAATTATCTTTTATTGAGCATCTACTATGTTCTACTCACTTTACGTGCCTTATCTCCAAACCTTATAACCATTTTACAAAGCTAAGATTAATATTCCTATTTTACAGATGAGAAAAATGACACTCAGAGAAGGGTAGTGTCTTGTCCAGGAACACAGAATGAACAACCGATGCAGCTGAGTTGACACACAGGTCTCTAATCCCAAATCATGCTGCCTCCCACTGCCAACAGCTAGGAATGAGTTTCTGGACCCTCCTTCTGCTGAGTGCCGGGGATGCTGCCACATCCAAATAAGCATCACTTGCCCATAGAAGGATTAAGTGCGTAAGAAGGAGGTACATCCTTTAAATGAAATTTTCATTGCACAACAGATTCAACATCACTTCTCTACTTGATTTTAGGAAGACCAACAAGCCAATACTCAATGCAATGTCAGGATTGATTTTTCACTAGAGACAAATGTGTGTTAGGAGTAGAACCTGGAGAAACTGGAGGAAGTGATCCTTTCGAGCATCTCCCACCTAGGTTTCAAGCAATCAGAAAGAGAGAAAGCCAGGTTCCTGCAGCCCACTCCTTGAGTCACCACCTGGCATCTAAGGCAGGAAGAAACTCATGCAAAGTGATCAGTGACTGAGTCAGACACCCAGCTGGCTGCTGTCCATGTGCAGCTCATCATTGCCCCATTTTGCAATGGAAAAAACTGAGATTTAAAAAATTTAAGTAATTAGTCCAAGACAGCGGACTAATGTAGCATAGCAGACCAGGAAAGGCATGGAGCTTGAATCTTGGTTTACACGTCTACCATCTTGGGCAAGCTGTTTAAAATCTTTGAGTCTCGACTCCCCAACCTGTTCAACGGAGTTAACAATAGACTGCTGCCTCTAGTCAAAGCAGAGCAACAAGGACCACATGTCTCCTCTGCCTAAAACAACCAACAAATGGACAAAAATATGAAGCAACAGTTTTCAAGGCACTGTACATCAGGCAGAAAAGGAAAGGGTCCCTGAGGGGTGGTAAACAGGCAAGAAGAGCCTGACGACTGTCCCAGCTCACTGCGTGGAGAGGCTGCTGACCCCTCTGGAAGGGGCCCAGCCAGAGCCACAGAGTCCTTGAGCTGAGAGTCTGGGCCCCTGGCTGGTTTTCAGAACAGAGCACCAGGGAAGAGACAGAACTCTGAGACCTGCAGAGGGCTCCTCTTGGCTATTCACGGAGCGCTGATCAGCACATGCTCATGAGAAAACTACCCAAGACCAGGGAAGAACCACCTGGAAGAATTAAATGTCACAGTGCCCAGTGTTCACACAGGGCCAGAAACATTGCCTATTTCCACCAGCCAAACTGGTAAACCTCCTTTCTCGTAGGACATTGGGTAGAGTGCACAGAAGCATCTTGCTTCAGAGGTATAGGAAAATTAACCTTAGACTGACTATTTTTCTAGTCCTACCTAAAGAAAATCTTAAAATCCAAAAGGATCAAATCGTTTCAAAGTCGCTTAACTGCATCCAACAACAAAGTTCAAGAAAACTGATGGGAATTCAAGCAGTCCAGCACCCAACAAGGTAGAATTCACAGTGTCTGGCATCCAATCAAAAATTACCAGGCAGATAAAGCAGCAGGAAAATACACAATAAATCAATGAATCAAAACCCATCCAGAACTGGTAGATATATTCACGATTAGCCCTCTCATTTCTTTCAACTCTTTGCTCAAATATCATCTTCTCCATGCCACCTATCCCACCCACCCTATTTAAAATTGCAATATGCCCACACTGTATTTCTTTTCTTTAACAGACAAGTAATAATTCCATGTATTTATGGGGTAGCATGTGATGTTTTGATATATGTGTGCATTGTGGGATGATTGAATCAAGCTAATTAAAATATCCATTGTTTCACCTACTTACATCTTTTTTGTGGTGAAAACATCTAAAATCTACCTCTTAGCAATTTTCAAGTCTACAATACCTTATTATTAACTATAATAATAAGCTATGCTTATGCATGCTATGCAATAGATCACCATGCTATACAAGAGATCACTAAAATTTATTCCTCCCAACTTAAACTTTGGACTATTTGACCAAGATTTCCCCAAACCTTTTCCACCCCAGCCCATGGTGACCACCATTCTGTTCTCTACTTCAATGAATTTGACTTTTTGAGGATCCACATATGAGTATTTGTCTTTCTATGTCTGGCTTATTTCACTTAGCATAATGTCCTCCAGGTTCATCTATGTTGTTGCAAATGACAGATCTTCCTTTTTTTAAAGGCTGATTTTTCTATTGAGTGTATATATACTACATTTTTTTATCCATTCACTCAGGGAAAACATGGATTTGAAACTTGGTTCCTGCATATACCAGCTTGGGCAGGCTATTTAAAGCCTTTGAGTCTCTATTCTCCAACCCGTAAATGGGATTAACAAGAGACTCCTGTCTATGGTCAAGATGAAACAACAATGAACATTTAGACTGATTCCATCTTGGCTATTGTAAATAGTTCTGCAATAAAAATGGGAGTACAGGTATCTCTTCAATATACTGATTTCAATTCCTTAGAATATATACCCAGAAGTAGGATTGCTGGATCACGTGGTTGTTCTATTTTTAGATTGTTGAGGAACCTCCGTACTATTTTCCATAATGTCTATACTAATTTACATTCTCACAACAGTGTGGAGGGATTCCCTTTCCTCTGTATCTTTGCCAGCACTGTTATCTTTCATATTTTCGTTAATAGCCATTCTGACAGGTGTGAGATGATATCTCATTGTGGTTTTAATTTGCATTAATTTCATTTAATGTATTTCTTGCATTAGTGATGTTGAGTGTTTTTACATATATCTGTTGGCCATTCATATGTCTTCTTTTGGGAAATATCTATTCAGGTCCTTTGCCCATGTCTTAATTAGAGCATTTGTTTCTTGTGATTGAGTTGTTTGAGTCTATTTTGGATATTAGCCCCTTATCAGATGCATGGTTTGCAAATATATTCTTTCATTCTACTGTCTCTTCACTCCATTTTGTCCTTTGCTGTGCAGAAGCTTTTTAGTTTAAAGCCATCTCATTTGTCTATATTTGCTTTTGTTGCTTGTGCTGTTGGGGTGCTATCAAAAAATCATTGCCCAGACCCAGAACAATGTATTAGAGATTCTCCCCTATGTTTTCTTCAAGTAGTTTTAAAGTTTTGGGTCTTGCATTTGGTTTTGGTGTGGGATAAGGGTCCAATTTCATTCTTCTGCATGTAAATATCCCGTTTTCCCAATACTATTTATTGAAGAGACCATTTCCCCATTATGTGTCTTGGGCACCTTTATCAAAATTCAATTGACTGTAAATGCATGGGTTTATTTCTGGGCTCTCTATTCGGTTCCATTGGTCTATATGTCTGTTTTTATGCCAGCACCATATTGTCTTGATTATTGTAGTTGTGTAATATATTTTGAATTCACATAGTGCAATGCCTCCAGCTTTGTTCTTTTTGCTCAAGATTGCTTTGGATATTCAGGGTCTTTCATAGTTCTATGTGAATTTTAGAAATTTTTTCTATTTCTGTGAAAAAATGTCATTGGAATTTTGATAAGGATTGCATTGGATCTGTAGATTGCTTTGGGTAGGATGGACATTTTAACAATATTAATTCTTCCAATTTAGGAACATGTCACCCCATATTTCTGATTTCCTTTACCTGGTCCTTAATTTTGTGCCTGGTCCTTAACAGTCATTCAAAATTTGTTGAGTGAATGAATGACCCAACTGCAAGAAATACTTTTCAACATTCATGAGACTAGGAAATTGTAACTGTGTTGTCCTAAGGTCCTTGTTTCTGACTGCAGGCTTAATAAAAGGAAATTGACAGGACAGGAAAAGGTGCTTCCATTTAACCTTTGGTTACTTGTCTTTCCCCAAAACTTCATTAAAATACCACTAAAAATGTTAATCTTCTTAGAGGATAATAGGAAAGAGATCATCTGGAATTTATAAAGCATCTTGGTTAATAGGTTCATTTTAATAATAGCTGATCTTTTCATCAAGAAAGGCTGTTCTGCCAGCTCAGCAAATTTCCTCAAAGACTTTCCAGGGTGTGCTTTACGGATGCTAAGATATCATAAAACACACAGGGTAGTTGCCACTCTCAGAGAACAGTAACACCCTGCCCTAAAACGTGATACATCATTTGATTCATTTTATAAACTAATATAAAATAAACTTTTAGACACTACTGGGCCAGAGCTCGTCAACACAATTCCCAGTTCCCAGAGGAAGGAATCGGCCAAGGCACAGCTGTCCCGGTGAAGGAATTGCCAGGATCTGCAGACACAGGACTAGGCCCAGGCCCTGCCAGGCTGGGAATGCACAGAGGATCCTCCAACCAACCCTCCACCTGATCCCAGACTCAAGGACTCATCTTGCAGCTGGTGCCTGCCTTGCCTGGAGTCTCCGCACCAGGTGCACCTGGCCTCCAATCCCCTGCAAGGTCCAGTGTGTTTACCTCCCTTCCCTGATTCTTAAAGTGCTGCAGGTTTGAGCCCCTCTAGACTTATCCTCTGCAGAATCCCTATCCTCACCCCCAAACCTGACACTTCAGCCCCGGGCTTGCTTGTACCCTGACTCTGCTCTGCTATGCCATTGTTCACGTGACACGTTGTCCCCAAATGCTGTCTCCCACCCCACAATTGTCCCAATCTGAGCTCTAGGGATGCAGGGAAGAATGGAAAGGTGCCCTCTCCCCACCGAACAGCATTCAGGCCAGCTGGCCAGAGGCTTCGCCCGTCACTCGCAAGGGCTGGGAGGGCTCTTGAGCACGAAAGTCAGCCTCCCTTGGGGGAGCACAGCCACAGTGCAAAGGCATACAGTCTTGGAACACGTACAACACCAGCAAGCGGATGCCTCCTTGGCCACAGCTCTTTCTTTCACAAGACCAGCCCAGAAGCTCTGTGCCTCTGACCAAAGCTTGAAGCAGCCTGGAGCCATGGCCACGCCAAGGTCACAGGGTCACACATGACACACGCCCAGAATGTCACACTGAACCCTGTGTTAAAGCCCTTTACGGACTGATCTGCCAGCAAACATGCATGAAACACACACCATCAAAGCTCTCGCTGTGTGCCATGTCCAGAATGAGAAGCTCACTGGGGCTTCAAGGAGCACACATGGCAGAGACCGCCAGCTCTGCACAGCGAGGGCGGCACCGTTCAGCCGGCCGTGCTTCCTGCTCTGCACACATCCTAGTCCGATTGCTCTAAACGAGTCAGCTCCCTTCTCCAGGGTTGCATCAGGGCTTGGTAGCTAATTCACTGTGGCCACTGGACAGCAGCCCCAGCCCAGGCCGGGCCTCTGACTGGCCACAGAGAAACCTGAGCCCCGGTTGTCTTCAGTCCTGCCCAGTCTAACCATCTGTGCTTGTTACAGTTCATTTTTTGTTTTTAACTTTACTCTAAAAATGGCAAAATCATTGCTTTAGTTGGTCTGCAAACAAGAGTTAAATACTTATTATTAAGTTGTAAAAAGGAATAAGTATGTCATAAAATGGATTCTAATAGGCTTCTTCCCTCAAAAAAGCAATTTAATGAATACAGTTTGACTTCTGTTCCATTAATAATATGCCAAATCACTCCTGCTTTGCAAGTGACTATATGTAGATGATATTATTATAGGACCTGGGTTTTTTTTCATGCAATTAGCTTCATACATTTCCTGACTAATGTATGTATGAATGCCTTTTAAAAGCAAAGGCATTTTGCGTGTAATTGTATTCCTTTATAATCCATCTGTTGACAAATGTGTGTGTTTCTCTGTTTATTTACTGACACCTCCCTCGCTCTAGGATAATCAGAAGTAAGAGTCAAAATATCTTCAGGATGAAATAAATAAGAAAGGGTAATTGAAGGCCAGATGTATCGAGGATGAGACTGTCTCCACCAGATGTGGTGAGCCCCACAGTTGAACTTTTTACTGCTGCCAAGTGGAAAGTGAACAAAACTGTGACTAAAATTGCTACCGTGGATCTGCCTAGCTGCAGGTCATGCCCTGCAGCAGGTTAAGGCCATCACACTTTGCTAAACTAGCCTGAGGAAGGGAAAAATCACTGTCTCTTCCACTTAGAACTCCACTAACTTCATGGTCAGGGGGCCACGTACGAGGTAGAATTTGCAGCCACCTGCAGGGTGCAGCTGGAGCCTCCCTCAGCAAGGACTCGGGTCTTTGCTGCAGAAGAGGAATAAGCCAGGTCATTCATGGGAGGCTTTGACAATCACAAAGCACTTTCGTTTCTGTTATTGCATTCGGTCCTTGACTGTCAGTGTCCAGCATCAAAGGCCGCCAGAAGCACAGGCAGAGGTGGGGGTGCTATTGCCGCAGCGAGGGAGGCTGCTTGACTGCCACAGGGAACCATGGGCCTCCCACACCCGGCGCCGCCGGGCACCGCCGGGAGGGCTCTGAGGTCTGCTGTGCAGCGGGCTCAGTCAGGAAGCAGAGGCAGTTCAATGAGCAGGTGCCCCATCCAGGAGGGGGAAGAACAGGTCAAGGCTGGGCGGTCCCTGGGGAAGAACCAGAGTCAGCCAAGTTAGCAGGGCACTGCGCAGCTGCCAGTTTCTTATCCGTGTGTCTCTGCAGCTGTGGCTACAGAGGCCCATCACACTCTCCGAGGGTCGTCCACAGCCTCGATACTCTGTGCAAGGGTGTGTGCTCCGTGGGGAGCCCCACAGCCATCCAGGGAGGGAGGCACAGTGCCTGGCTCAGAGCAGGCCTGCGGTAGTGTCAGCGGGTCACAACACGGCGGGTGGGAGGGAATAAATGAAAGGACAGCCACGGGGGCTTTATCAGCACAAAGGGGTGGGGAAATTCAGGCTCGGAATGGGGTTAAAGGGAAGAGAAAGGTCACTGATGTTGGGCCTGGGAGGCAGAGCTGGGACCTGCAAGCACAGGAGTATGTCACCAGCAACCCCGGGGACGCTCTCTGCAGCTCTGTCAGCACCAGACCCACTCTACAGCTGCAGACACTGAGGCTCAGCCAGAGGAAGTGACTGCCCCCAAATTAGCACATAATTAGGCACATAATTACATTACAGGCACATAATTACATAATTAGCTGTGCAATTAGGCACATAATTAGCAAGAAGGCTGAGATTTGGCCTGTGCGTCTAACTCCCTACGCCAGCTTGCATGGGTCGGCACCAAGGCAGCTCTTGGAGAGGCTTGTGCCAAGGAGCCCTTCCTGCCCCTCTGTGACACATTCCTTTCTGCAGAGGCCAGACTGGGCGGGAAGGCAGAGCTGCCACAGGGGCAGGGACTGAAGCTGGGCTGGAAGGAACAGGAGTCCTGAACAGAAGCCTAGGCAGGAACAGCAGGCGGGCACATGAAGGAGCAGCAGCCACCAGCAGCCCTCCTGTCCCTGAGATTCTGGGAACACCTGAGGCTCAGCAGACACAGAGTGAGCAAGAGGTGCAGCCCTTCCTCACAGCCGGGCTGTCTTTGCCAAGGTGCACGTTGTCCTGTTGCTGGGCTGCCTGGCACATGACAGCCAGGACAGGACTCCCCTTGAGACAGCGGGGCAGGGGCAGGGTAGGGCTTGGGTTGATTCTGCCCCTCTGCTCCAGCTGTCTCCCTGCCTGGGGCGGAGCAGCCCCTTGTTCCCCTCATGTCTGGAATGCAGTGTGACCTGACTCCATCCCTCACACCCTGCTCATGGAGCACTGCAGCCCCGCAGAGGTGCCCAGGCTGGGGAGGCTGGACCACCCACTCCCAACCCCCACCCTTCCCCCCCCCAAGTCTGGGTCCCATGGAGGAGTTGCCCCCAGGCTGTACCTGGCTTTTCTGCCATCTCTCCAGGGCCTTCCTGCTCAGTGAGATGCCTCTGGGACTGGACACCCCATTCGCCGCCCCCAAGTCTTCCTGGCACCAGCCAAAGGGGTGGTGGAGCTGTGTGTGGTTCATCCAGGCAGCTGCCCAGCCCCCAGGCATGAACGAGGCCTGTCCGTGACACACACCACCTCCCTCCAGCTTTCCCTGCTCACCCCCTGCTGCCTCCACCCTCCAGCCCCTGCCCCTCCCCATGGGGCCAGGTGGCTTGGGATAGGTGCCCTCCCGTTAGGGGCATTTGCATTTTATTGGGAAAATTGAAGACTTTGTGAGCCAAATGAATGGCCCTTGGCTGTAGGCCCAGCCCTGCACCTGTGGGCCGAAGGCCCCCTGGCCAAACAGCCCCCTCAAAAAGAAGAGCCCCAGCCTTCACTCAGCCACAAATGAGACTTTGGGGTGGTCTTTAGCCAGGAAGCAGGAACACACACCTCGCAGAGCTGCTGGGAACCCAGGAAGCAGCAGCCCCTGGGAGCTCAGTCCGGCAAGCACTTCCCCGTCCCTCTCAGAGGCCGTCCTGCTGTTCGACCGGAGCGAAGGCCCCCGCCCTGCCCAGCGCTCGGGCCCGAAGGCCAGCACCCCCAGGGGCTCACTTGAACCACAGACGGCCTCTGGACACAAATGGAGAGATGTGGGCAGCAGGACAGATGTCTGGGCAGGGATACGGGGCGTGCCCCTCACATAAAATTCCCAAGGGCTCCCCTGTGCGTCAAGATGCTCCTGCACCTGCTGGGAGACGCCCTGCCACGTTAGGCGGTGACTGCCACTCCGCCCCCAGCGCCTGAACTGCCCTCGCCGCAACACTGCCAGGCGTGCATCTATGCGGACTTTCCTCCATCTCCTTTGGGGACTAAATTTAGTCTTGCAATTTACATTTTCTGATAAACCATTACTGACTTTGGGTAAAAGACAAAGGTCAGCTTCGAATCCTCTTCCCCCTCACTTGAAGTTAGTGTGCTGTGGTTTGGTTTTGGTTTGCTTTGCTTTGCTTTGTTTTGAGCCATGGAGAGGCAACGTTGCCTGAGCCGCTGGCTCCTGTGCAGCAGAGGGGAGTGTGGCTTCGTTTTCTTTCCAAATGGCCAGAGTATAAATCCTGCCAGGATAGCATCCAGCCAACGGCAGGGCGGCAAGAGAAAAGGGACTGAGTTTTCTTGGATGGCAGCACAAAGGGCTGGAGGTCCAAGGCCTGAACTCACTGAAATGCTTCAGCGAACTCACCCTTGCTCTCAGGCCCCTTCGCCGAGACACCCAGGTGGGCCTGACTCTCCCCATAGTGGGACCTCTCCCCGCAGGAGACTGGCGACAGGCAAGACCTGGCCCCAGCCAAGCAGGGCAGTGTCACCCAGCAGCCGGTCGCCTTCTCTTCTCCAATGTTTGAAGCGAAGACAGAGAGTGGCAGCAGCTGGTGAGAGACGCTTTGACTGAAAGGCTCACATTGAACTAGGGTGGGGTGGTGAGGCGGGGCAGAGGCACAGATAGACAGAGATAGGGAGAAAGACAGAGACAGAGAGATAGAGACAGAGAGGGGGAGATGGAGAGGGAGCACAGGTCCCAATGGCTGAGCAGGTCTAGGGACTTGTCTCCAGACACGGTCAGGCTGCTGGAAACCACCCCACCCCCACCAGCTGTGGTCTGTCCAGGGTTCCAGAGCCAGACCCGGACACAGGACGCCCAGCCCCAGCACACGGTTCGTGTTACACACGTGTTATACATGTGCAAGGAGGGAGCACACGCACAGGGCGAGAGGTAGCCGGCGGCGAGGCTACAGAGGGAAGAGTGGAGGCCGTGGCACCTGCAGCCAGGCCTCACCGTCTGGTCCCACAGCAGGCCTGCCATGCGGCAGATGAGGATGTTGTGACGCTGAGATTTTAAGTAACTTACCCAAAGTTGAGCAAAGAATGATTTCTGACCCCCACAGACACCATCATGCCTCCCTTTTTAAAGCCCTGAGTGGGGGGGGTTGTCAAAAATGGCGGACTAGGGATGACCTCCTTGCTCTCTGCTCTTGGAGTGGAAGGTGAAGAAGGCGGCCTGAATCACTCGAGCGGGTAGCTCTCCCACAGGATCAGCTTCACGGAATTGCAGGGAAGCTTGGAGGGGCAGCAGCGCCGGGAAAAGGAAGAAAGTGACTCAGTGGGTTTACTGTGAAGCTCCGAGAATCCGAGTGCTACTGCGGGGATTGGAGTGTAAGCCGGCCGCGCTCAGCGGCAGCCAAACGGCTGTGTGATCCTTCCCACAGGGGGACGACTTCTCCTTCACCGACCTCCACACCCACGCAAGCAGGAAGTGCCTGAAGACAGCGTGAAGAGGTAACACGGATGGGCAGGCAGGTGGGAGAGGAGGCAGGAGCAGAAAGTAATTTGAAATCTCCAGGGCACCTTGTAAGGTCGCCTTTGCTAGGAGATCTATAAACACCAGCAGCTTATGCCTCGCTTGCGAAGGGACAGAAAAGTGAGACAGATTGCTCATTTGACTGAGTTGCCCAGTGGACTCGGGGGGCAGCCCAAGCGCTGCAAGGGAGGGAGCAGAAGAGGGGAGTGAGAGCCACCCTCCGGGACCCTCCCAGGGTCTCCAGTGGCCCAAGCCCCGCCACTGCGGGGACGCACAGATAGTTTTCGCCCCTCGGCGGAACTTGTCCGCGGTTCCTAGCCCCTTGAGTTCTCCCGAGGAAGGAACAGAAGGCGAGGTGAGAGCCATCCTCCGGGACCCTCCCCAGGGGTCTCCAGCGGCCCAAGCCCCACCGCTGCAGGGACGCGCCGATAGTTTTCACTCCTCAGCAGAACTTGTCTGCAGACCCCAGCCGCTTGAGCTCTGCCTGTGAAGGGACAGAGCAGGTGGCAAGAGCCATCCTCTGCAGACCCTCCCTAGGGGTCTCCAATGTTCCACGCCCCGCCACCGCGGGGATGTGCCAATAGTTTTCAGCCCTCGGCTGAACTTGTCTGTGGTTCCCAGCCACTTGAGCTCTGCCAGTGAAGGGACAGAAGGCAGGGTGAGAGCCATCCCCCGAGGACCCTCCCCAGGGGTCTCCAGGGGTCCACGCCCCACCTCCAGGGATGGAGACATGCAGATAATTTTCACACCTTGGCGAAACTTGTCCGCGGACCCCAGCCACTTGAGCTCTGCCAGTGAAGGGGCAGAAGGGAGGGATGAGAGCCACCCTCCATGGACCATCCCCAAGGGTCTCCAGCAGCCCAAGACCCAACACCGGGGCACAGAAAGTTTTCACCCCTCAGTATAACTTGTCCGCAGACCCCAGCTGCTTGAGCTCTGCCAGGGAAGGGGCATAAGAGGGGGCTAGTGCCATCCTCCATGGATCCTCCCCAGGGGTCTGCAGTGGCTAAAGCTCCACTATTGACACACAGAAAAGGGATAGTCTTCACTCCTCAGTGGAGATTCTCAGTGGTCCCTGGCAGCTTGAGCACCTTTGATTTTAGCTCATAATCCATTCCCTGAATCTCTGATCCTCAATAAAGCATCCAGATGAGAAATAACTAGCAAAAGTTTACAGGAAACATGAAGGACCAGAGAGAAAAGTCACCTCCAAAGCAAAATATTCATTTTTCATCATCTGACACCAACTTACGTGATATGAGTAAACTGACAGAGGAAGATTTCTGAATATGGATTGCTATAAAACTGAATGGAATTGAAGAGAAAATAGAATCATAACATAGAGAAACCACAAGAACAATACAAGAAATGAATGAAAGATTCTCCAAAGAAATTGAGACTATCAAGAAAAACCAAACAGAAATTCTGGCAATGAAGGAAACAATCAAGGATCTCCATAATTCAGTGGAAAGCCTAAAGAACAGGATGGACCATGCAGAAGAAAGAATCTCAGAACTCGAAGATTATGCCTATGCTCTAAACAAATCAGAGGAAGAAAAGGAACACAGAAACAAGAAACAAGACCAAAGTTTATAGGAAGTGTGGGATTATGTTAAAAAACCAAATATCATATTGATTGGGATTCCGAAAGGGGAAGAGGAACATTCACAAGGGCTGGAAAACTTATTTCACAGAATACTGGAGGAAAATATGCCAGGCCTGGCCAGAAATCTTGATATCCAAATACAAGAAGCACACAGAACTCCTGGGAGACTCAATGTGAAAAGGCAATCACCTCGCCACATGGTTTTTAGGCTGACCAAAGTAAACGTGAAAGAAACAATTCTCTGTTCAGTGAGACGAAAGCAGCAAATGACCTATAAAGGTAAGCCTATCAGACTAATAGCAGACTTCTCATCTGAAACCTTACAAGCCAGGAGGGATTGAGTGCCTATCCTTAATCTTCTAAAACAGAACAAAGCCCAACCTAGAATTCTTTATCCGGCAAAATTAAGTTTCATCTATGAGGGAGAAATAAAGTCCTTCTCAGACAAACAATCACTGAAGGAATTTGCAAAGACCAGACCATCCCTACAGGAAATTCTTAGACCCGCATTTATAACCGAACAGGGCAGTAGACACTCCTCAAAGTGAAATCATCAAAGAATTAAAGTTTAGACCTCAAACTAAATGATGACCCAAGGAGTAAAACAAAACAACAAGATTCCACCCAACAATATGAATGGTAATCTTCCTCCAATTTCAATCCTCTCAATAAATGTAAATAGCTTAAACTGTCCTCTGAAGAGACATAGACTGGCAGAGTGGATAAAAATTCACAAGCCTAGCCTCTGCTGTCTACAGGAAACACATCTAACCCACAAAGATGCCCACCAGCTGAAGGTCAAAGGATGGAAAACTATCATCCAGTCAAATGGAAGTCAAAAGAAGCTGGAGTAGCTATACTATTTGCAGATAATATAAGCTTTAAAATAGCAAAAGTAAAAATGGATAAAGATGGCTATTATATAATGGTGAAAGGGAATATCCAACAAGAAGATTTAACAATTCTTAATATCTATGCACCCAATACAGGAGCACCCAATTACTTAAAGCAAACCTTGTCTAATCTAAACACCTTGTTACATAACACTACCATAGTAGCAGAGGACTTCAACACTCCATTGGATGACCTGGATAGATCCTCCAAACAGAAAATAAGCAAAGAAATAATGAACCTGAATAAAGCCCTTGATCAAAAAGGTCTGACAGATCTCTATAGAGCATTCCATCCAAACAAACTTGAATTTACATTCTTTTCAGCAGCCCATGGATCCTTCTCCAAAATTGATCACATCCTAGGCTGCAAATCAGATCTCAAAAAATTCAAGAAAATAGAAATTATACCTTGTATCTTCTCTGACCATAATGGTATAAAATTACAGTTCAATTCCTATAGAAACACTCAACACCTCACAAAATCATGGAAACTAAACAATCTATTATTGAAAAATTATTGGGTAAAGGAAGAAATTCAGAGGGAAATCAAGCATTTCTTCGAACAAAATGATAACGGTGATACCTCTTACCAAAACCTGCAGGATACAGCAAAAGCTTACCTGAGAGGAAAACTAATAGCAATTAATGCTTATACCCAAAAAACAGAAAGCTTAGATACTGACAACCTAATGAATAAGCTCAAGGAATTGGAAAAAGAAGCGCAAACAATTTCCAATCCTAATAGAAGAAAAGAAATAACAAAGATCAAAGCAGAACCGAATGGAATGGAGAACAAGAGAACTATACCAAAAATCAACAAAACCAGAAGCTGGTTTTTTGAAAAGATAAACAAAATCGATGGCCCTCTTGCTAGATTGACAAGGACCCAAAGGGAAAGGACTGTAATAAACTCAATAAGAAATGAAAATAGAGAGATCACAACAGATACCAAAGAAATACAAAACATTATATTTGACTGTTATAAAAAGCTATATGCCCAAAAACTACAGAACGAAGATGAAATGGACAAATTCTTGGACTCATACAACCTCCCTAAGATCATGCATGAGGCAACAGAATTCCTAAACAGACCAATCTCAAGCTCAGAAATTAAAGCAGTAATTAAAAACGTGCCCAAACAGAAAAGTCCTGGGCCAGATGGCTACACTTCAGAGTTCTACCAAACATACAAAGATGAACTCATACCTATACTACAGAAACTATTTCACACCATTGAGAAGGATGGTATCCTTCCTAACTCATTCTACGAAGCCATATCACCTTGATACCAAAGCCAGGAAAGGACGCAACAAAAAAAGAAAATTACAGACCAATATCCCTCATGAATACAGATGCAAAAATCCTAAATAAAATTTTAGCAAATAGAATTCAGCAGCACATCAAAAAAATAATTCACCATGTCCAGGTGGGCTTTATTTCAGAGATGCAAGGATGGTTCAACATATGCAAGTCTATAAATGCAATTCACTTCATAAATAAAATCAAGAACAAAGACCATATGATTCTGTCAATAGACGCAGAAAAAGCATTTGACAAAGTCCAACACACCGTATGATAAAAACTCTTAACAAAATAGGCATAGATGGCTCATACCTTAAACTTATCAAATCCATCTATGACAAACCCACTGCTAATATCATTCTAAATGGAGAAAAATTGAAATCTTTCCCCCTTCAATCTGGAACTAGACAAGGGTGCCCACTATCTCCTCTCCTATTCAACATAGTGCTTGAAGTCCTAGAAATAGCAATCAGGCAAGAGAGGGATATTAAGGGCATTTGAGTGGGGGCAGATGAAATCAAACTGTCACTCTTCACTGATGATATATTATACCTAGAAAACCCCATGGACTCTTCCAAGAGACTCCTAGACTTGATAACCGAATTTGGTAAAGTTTCAGGTTATAAAATCAATATACACAAGTCAGAAGTATTCATATATGCCAAGAACCATCAAGCAGAAACTCAAATCAAAAACTCAATACCCTTTACTATAGCCCCAAAGAAAATTAAATACCTAGGAGTATACTTAATGAAAGATACAAAAGATTTATACAAGGAGAACTACAAAACACTAAAAAAAGAAATTTCAGAAGATTTAAACAGATGGAAAAATCTACCTTGTTCATGGATTGGTAGAATCAATATAGTTCAAATGTCAATATTACCTAAAGTGATCTACAGAATCAATGCAATCCCCATCAAAATACCATCAGCATTCTTTACAGATCTAGAAAAAATAATTCTTCACTTCGTATGGAACCAGAAAAAAACCTTGTATAGCCAAAGCAATCTTAAATAAAAAGAACAAACTGGGAGGCATCAGTCTTCCTGACTTCAAGCTGTACTATAAAGCAATAATAGTTAAATCAGCCTGGTACTGGCAAAAGAATAGAAGCATAGATATCTGGAATAGATCTGAGATACCAGAGATGAAACCATCAGTATACGGTAATCTAATCTTTGACAAAGCTGACAAAAGTATACATTGGGTAAAAGAATCTCTCTTCAGTAAATGGTGCCGGGAAAACTGGTTAGCTACATGCAGAAGAGCAAATCAGGATCCCTACCTCTCACCTCTCACAAAAATTCACTCGAGATGGATAACAGACTTAAACTTAAGGCATGAAACCTTAAGAATCCTAGAAGAAGATGTTGGGAAAACTCTATCAGACATTGGCCTAGGCAAAGAATTTTTGAGGAAGACCCCCAAGGCAATCACCGCAGCATCAAAAATAAACAAATGGGATCTGATCAAATTAAAAAGTTCTGCACAGCCAAGGAAACCATCAGTAGAGCAAATAGGTAACCCACAGAGTGGGAGAAAATATTTGCTCTCTACACCTCTGATAAAGGTCTAATAACAAGAAACTATCTAGAACTTAAAAGAATTAACAAGAAAAAATCAAACAATCCCATCAAGAAATGGGTGACAGAAATGAAAAGAAAATTCTCCAAAGAAGACAGAATAATGGCATGCAAACATAAAGAAATGCTCAACTTCTCTAATTATTAGAGAAATGCAAATCAAAACCATAATGAGATACCACCTAACCCCAGTAATAATGGCCTATATCAAGAAACCCCAAAACAACAAATGCTGGCGAGGATGCGGAGAGACAGAAACACTCCTACACTGATGGTGGGACTGCAAATTAGTGCAACCTTTGTGGAAAAGAATGTGGAGATACCTCAAACAGCTAGAAATAGAAATACCATTCGACCCTGCAACAGCATTGTTGGGCATCTACCCAAAAGAGCATAAGACATTCTATTATAAAGACATCTGCACCCGAATGTTTATAGCAGCACAATTCACTATTGCACGGTCATGGAAACAACCCAAGTGCCTGTCAATTCATGAGTGGATAATTAAAATGTGGTATATGCTCACAATGGAGTATTACTCAATCCTAAGAAATGACGGTGAGCTAGCACCATTTATGCTATCCTGGATTAAGCTTAAGCCCGTTATCCAAAGTAAGGCGACACAAGACATGGAAAATGGGCTCTACATCTACTCGCCATCAAATTGGTACAGACTGATTAAAACTATGGTTTTCAAATGGTGGCAATGCTCGCCAGGGATTTGGGGGGGGGACCCAATCTTAGGGATGTGGGGAGCATTTTAGAGGGGAAGGGCATAAGTCTAACCCTTCTTAGGGAGAGGCAAAGATATACGATGTAACCAAAATGTCAAAAAAAAAAAAACCAACTTTTTATCGGGTGGTGGGCAGGCGGTAGGGTGGAGGAGAAAGGGGTGTATGCTTCCATAACGTGTGTGATGCACACCACCGGGGAACTGGACACATGGGGGGAGGGAGGCGGGGAGGGGCAATATTTGTAACCCTAACAATATTTGTACCTCCATAATATGATGAAATAAAAGAAAAAAAATAAAAATAAAAAAATAAAGCCCTGAGGGGCCCAAGCACGACATGGGCCATTTTTCTTGCAGTCATCCCTTTGTCCCCTCATCAGCCTCTGAAGGCACCGGGAAGCCCTGGCGGGCCCTCCGAGCTCCATGGCACAGCACACCCGCCTTGACCCCTGTATCCGAGCCTCCCGCCGAGAGCCCGCAGACAGCGGGCGCCCCGCTCCTCCTCCAGCCCAGCTTTGTTCCTCCCCGACCGCGGAGGCGGACCCGTGCACACAGGCGCCTTCTCTCTGGCCCGAGGCACAGCCGGTGCACCTGCCTGGAGGAGCCGTGCACGTGTACACTACGAACCGTGCGCTGGGGCGGGCGGCCTGTGTCCGGGTCTGGCTCTGGAATCCCGGACAGACCACAGCTGGTGGGGGTCAGGGGAGTTCCAGCAGCTTGACCACACCCGGAGACAAATCCCTGGACCTGCTCAGCCAGGGCCTGATGAGGCAGATAGAAAAATGCCTGGAGGAGGACTGTGCCCCACCCGGGGAACAAGGGCTGCCTGAGAGATCTGGCGCTAGTTCCACTGCCTGCTGGGCCTCCACCCTCTCACCTGCCAGACAGGGGCAGGAAGAGTGACCAGCTCCTAAGACTGACCAAAGGGCAGGGGCTAAGCACCCGGCACCTGCCTGCCGCAGAGGTGTCTGCAACGCCAGTTGGTTCCTACTCTTAGGTATGAGCAATGCCACGGTGGGGTGATTCCATCTCTACTTCCTCACCCTAAGGAACCATGGCTGAGGGGCTGCTTTGGCCCAGTAGTCTTCAGGGGGCCCCTGTCTCCAGTTCTGGAGTGTTACTTCCAAGCCTGGCTCCTGGGTGCCATATCCCAGTCCTAAAGTCCTGGCTGCTCCCCAGCAGGCAGGGCCCTGCCCGTTCTCTCCAGAGCCCTCCATGGACGGCGGCCGGGCTCACCCTGCCCTCTCTCCCAGGGCCCCAGTGCAGGGCTCACTCTCCTTCCTAAGGCTTCTCTGGGGTCCCACAGGTCTCTCCCCATCCCAGCCCTCTGTCACCCACTTTGTGGGGGAGAAGCCTCTTTCCCCTCCCTTGTCAGAGGACGCATGCATCGCCAGCACATGGAGCCCTGGGGTGGCAGCCTGGTGCCACTGTGGAGTGCAGGAGTTGCAGTCACCCTAAACCTGCACGCTGGGGCTGGGGGTGTGCCCATCAGGTCCCCAAGGGAAGATGAGAAAGGGCCCCCTGGGAGCAGTGGGCTCAATTTATGTCACATACCCAGATTAGAAACGCTATAGACCGCGCTCGGTCTGTGCTGACTTTCCTCCTTCAGTAGCAGCACCAGCACATCTGGATATATTGGGGTTTACTACATTTTTTCACTAAAAGCAAAATCAAACCAGTGAGTCAAAACTGCATTATTTTCAGACCTCCCCCACACACATACATACACAGGCACCCTCACACCAAAGTCCAGGAAAAATATATTCAAAACACCTACAAGAATTTTTCACACTAAATTGAGGATATATGAGTGTATGCCCTCATTAAGGGTAAATGAGGGTAGACTCACACAATTTTCCCTCACTTTAAAAGTAACATATTCAGGAAACAGGGGTGGGTGTGGAATTGTGGAATTAAATATATTTCTCGACAAAAATAATACAGTTTACCTAACACTATCAAAAATGAAATGATACTTAGACATAAACCTAGCAAAACATGCATGATTAGTGCACTGAAAATTACAAAATGCTGATGAAAAAAATGAAAGAAGTCTTAAAAATTCAAGAAACAGCATATTCATGGATTAGAAGGCTCAACGTAGTAAAGCTGTCGGCAGTCCCCATTCTGTTCTATATGTTGAACATAACTCCTATCGGAATCCTGGCAAGATTTCCTATAGAAACAGATAATCTTATACTAAAATGTATATATGGAAAGGGAAAAAATAATGAAAAGAAAGTGGGAGGAATCACTCTTCCTGGCGTTACAGCTTCCTACACAGCCACAGAAATCAAGACGGTGCAGTATTGGCAGAGGAATACACCCATTAGTCAGTGGAAAGAACAGAGAACCCAGAAATAGACCCATATGGACTTTTACAGAAGAGCAAAAGCAATTCAAGGGAGGAAGGACAGCCTTTCCAACAAATCGTGCTGCAGCAATTTGAATGTCTGTAGCAGCAATTTGAATGTCTGTAGCCCAAAAAATGAACCTCACCTAAGTTTCACACCTTATACAAAATTTAACTCAAGATGGACTTAAGTATAAAATGAAAAACTTTCAAACTTTTAGGAAAAAAACAGAGGAGAAAATCTTGAGGACCCAGGACGAGATGAGGCATTCTTAGACTTGATTCCAAAGCATGATCCACAAAAGGAAAAATAAATAAACTAAACTCATCAAAATTAATAACTTTACTTGCTGAAAGATCATGTTAAGAGGATGAAAAGGCAGAGTACCAAGTGAGAAAAAAAGGTTTCCAAACCATATAGCCAACAAAGGACTTGAATTTAGAATACATAGAAAACTCAAAACTCAACAGTAAAAAAAAAAATCTAATTATAAAATGACAAAAGACATGAACAGATATATTTCACTGAAAAGGATGTACAGATGTCAAAAACACATGAAAAGATGTCCAACATCATTAGCCATCAGGAAATGCAAATTTAAACCATAATAAGATATACTACATGCTTATCAGAATGGCTAAAATTTTAAAAAAATAGTGATAAAACCAAATGCTAGTGAGCATGCTAAAAACTAGATTACTCATACATTGCTATTAGGAATGGTGAAATAGTATGGCCACTCTAGAACATAGCTTGTAAGTTTCTTTTAAAACTTGTGATGGTAGTTAGCTACATTTGAGATAAAACTGCAAGCATGCACACACACACACACACACACACACACACACACACACAAGTGCTTATGAAACTGGTGAAATCTGAATAAGTTCTGTGAGTTGTACCCATGTTAATCTTCTGGTTTCATCTTGCACTATAATTATGCAAAATTCACTCATCATTCGGAAGTCATTTATAACATTTGAGGAGGCTGGGCAAAAGACACGTAGGATCCCCCTCCCCCACCCATCTCAGACATTATTTTTACAGATCCCTGTGAATCCACAATTATTTCAAAGTAAAAAGCTCTTTTTAAGTAATCACCTTTTTCAGGGACAATAAAGAAAAAACTGTTTTCTGAAGATTCATGCAACTGAATTACTAAGGCAACTACAGATTCATCACTATACCTTTGCAAACTATAGCCTGAGCATGGTTTGTGGGTGGTGGGGTGTTCTGGCAGAAACCAGTCATATTGAGCAAAGGGATCCCCATTTATGTGGTCATGATCCACTTGACTTTTCTGATTAAATGTGTGGCTCCACTCAGTGGGAAGCTTTGGCCTCCTCCAGCCACAAAGCTGAACGCCACTTCCATGTTTCCTTTTCCTTTCCCAGAGCATATTTTGCAACTCAGGGAGGACCTCGTACTACGTAATTTAAAAACATGGCTTCAGGCTTTAATCAACGAGATTTCAGAGGACAAACATGCCTTCCACAGAAACCTTCCAGATGGAGCGTGGTCTGATCACGCACCAAAGACTGTGGCGACATTACTGATGCATCTGCATGTTATCATGGCTGTGCAAGGAAGTTGGCCTGGAGTTCACAAAGTTTGCACCAAGTATAGAAAGACTTTATTCCTTAGACTTGGCTAATTCCATTCTAATTAAATTTAGATAGAACCCTTCACAGCTCCAAAACTGGAATAAAAGTAAATTTCGCCAGCTCAACAACTCTGCTATAATACATCTGTTCTAGTTTGAAGCTCAACAGAGACTTCCTCACCCCTGGATGGGGAGGCATTCACTAGTCCAGGTGACATCAGAGCCACTTTCCTCTAAGCTGACTTCGCATCTTTTTTAAAGCATGAATTTAAGTCCCTTTCTACTACTTCTAAAAAATAAAAACAGCCAAATTCTCCACTTTGACAATAAAAACACATGGATTCAGAATGATGAAGTGATCTGCCCAAGGTTACACAGCCAGTAGGTTCCAGAGCTGGCATCTAACCCCAAGATGACCTGAGTCTAAAGAGTATGCTCTTCTCCATCCCATTGCCCAGGTGCCTAGCATCATGGTAGAAACTATGAAAATGAGAACAAAACTAATGGCCTTGCCCATAGGGAGTGAGGACTCATATATGCATAACAACGCAAGAAGGGTCATTGAATTCAGTGTGTGTCCACCATAACGTGAGAACAAGAGAGGTTAGAAGAAGGGAGTGACCAGAAGGGTGTATAAAGAAAAGAAGCAGCCCCTTGAAGAACATGTAAGGAGGAAGGAGGACGTAGGGTGGGTATTCCATGATTATCGTGCTGTGATGCCAAAACTTATGCATTTTCATTTTATTTCATTTTATTTTCTAACTTTCTTACTTTGACTTCCAAAAGCAAGTGTCCCTGTGGGTGGAGAACAGGTCAGCACATCAGAAAAGCTATGGTTTTTATTATATTACTTAATATAATTTATATTTTGTTTTTGAGGAAGAGTGAAACAGATTTCTAAGTTCTGCTCTGAATGTATGACACTTGACCTACCAGATGAGTGAGCCAAGCAGCCTCATGGTAAGGGCAGGCACTATTTATTGGAGGGGATGTGTGTGATCTTACATTCACTCATTCATTTATATCTCTTTTGTTCAAGAAAGGATTTCAGGAGGTGGACACCCACCATGTGCCAACATTCCTCCAACTCCTGTTTCTTATGATCTTGCTCCCAATATTGCTTTGAGGTGTATTCAGTTGCCAACATCAGGGGGATCAAGCACAATATGGTGTCTCCAAACCCTGACATTAGGGGAATAAGGCCACCTTCTAGAGCTCAACTATTTATCACATCTCACAGAATGACCAACAAGGAAACCAAACACCACCTTAAAGGGGCAGAATGGTTCTCTCACCAAGATCAGATTATCTGACTAAAGTGGGCAATTATCTAAAGGTTACAGTTTATAGCCCTGTATGACATTAACTAATTTTATATCCAACCCAGAAAACTTTTCCTAACATTTCCTTATTAAATTACCCATAAATATAAGCTCCTCGAATGTTCTTTGCACTGGTTTTGACATTTTTTGGCTTCCATCTTTAGTTAATTACTTTAATAAGTTCTTTGATGTATGTTTGTTTTATATTTGCGTCAGAGTTCCAATTTTTAACCTTAGAAAAATTATACCTTAACAGGCTAAACAGGAAAAAAAAACAGCAAACAAGGGCTTTGTGGTCAGGAAAATGTGAGCTCAAATTGCAGTTGAGACAATTCACAAATTATTTCACCTGTGAAATCTCCAACTTCCACAGCTGCAAAATGAGGATAATATGTGCCTGGCTGATTTGTTGTAAAAACTAAATGAGATGATACATGAAGGCATTTAACACATTGCATGAACCCCAATAAATGACACCTACTACTATTGTAAATATGGATAATATTACTGACAGCTGTTGGAGAATCTGCCCATAGGACCATGCTGCCCTTGCTGATTAGACCAGGGGTGGAGACACCAGACCAAAATTTGAACTAAAGAGAGATGAAGTTGGAGTTGAGGCTACATCTTGGGGGTGGCAGCCTTTAGCCATGTGCATACAGAAGTAGAGGAAGCTGGTTTGTACAAAGATTAAAGCTGATGTGCAGAGAAATGGAAGCAAGGGGTACTGAGGCAAAAAAGAAACAATTTAGAGTGAGAGGAAGAAAAAATCCTACAAATTGGAGAGAATTTAAGTACCCCATCAGGGCTAGGTGCCTGCCCGGGATCCACAAGTGCTCCTGAACGCTTACTATGAACCTTCCTTAATAGCTTAAGGTAGAATGAAATTCTATCACTTATAATCAGGTGAACTTAGACTAATGTTATTGCTGCTATTATTATCACTAATACTATTATCCCAAGGACTCACACAGAGAACAAGGTTCCCATCATCAGCTGTGGGGTCCAGCCAGTGGCAGGAGGGGCTAGACTCTGACCAGGGCTGCCCTGGGGTCTCCAACCTCAGCTCAGAGCAGTCCTGGAGAACAGGGCGAGCCAAGCCTCAGGCAGCCCCTACATTGGGGAGAGGTGGCCTAAAACCTGGGAATCAAATACTCGCCCCTCTCTACATGATGAAAATTAAGTCCTCTTCCAGTCATGGGTCCTTAGACTCATTCCACCAAAACGTGCCCTTTTCAAAATTCACCATGGAAGGAATGATCTAGAGGAGATTATGCTAACGCTTCATTCTCTGCCAATGAAGCCCACTTTAATAAATATGCGTGCTCCAGCCTTATGTGCCTCATTAACCAGGGAAATTGTTTGCTTTATAGATCTCACCTCCATGAGATCACCTTCCCTTTGAGAGTAAGATTTCTGAGTTCATTTAAACATGCAATTTTCAAACATGATAACTTTTTAATTTTATACACAATAAATGCATAGATCTTAAGTGCACATTTCACATTGACAAATGTACACATCCATGTATCCATGATCCAAATCAAGACACAGAGCACACCCGGCCCCCCGGAGGCCCCTCACGGCCCTTCCCAGTCCACCTCCAGCCCCACAGGATGGGTCACTGCTCTGATTTCTACTGTCAGAGATCTGTTTTACCTGTTCTTGAACTTCATACAAATGGAATGTTAGAGTAGGTTGTCATTTGAGTATGGTTTCTTTCACTTAGCATAGTGCTTCGAGGTTCATCCTCATTGCACATATAAGTAGTCCATTCTTTTATATTGCCAAGCAGCTTTCCAAAGTTTAGAGATGCTGCAACTTGGTTCACCCACTCCTCCCTCTGTTGATGGACGTCTAGGTTGTTCCCAGTTTTGAGCTACTATGCATAAAGCTGCTATGAGTAGCCTTGTGTAAGTCTGTGTGGACAAATGTTTTCATTTCTCTTGGGCAAGTACTTAGGAATGGAACTGCTCTATTAGAAATTGCCCAGATGGTGGACAAGAAACACCGCCAGACAGAGTGTCTCTGCAGAAAAGACAGATTCTAGGAGAACTCAGGAGAAAGAAGCAAGAAGACCAGCATACATCGGATGAGGGTCGGAAGGAGGGGTACCCGAGACTACAGGAGACTCCACGGGAGGAGGTTGCGGAGGAGAAGTGGAAGCAGAGACCTCCCGAGTAGCCTGGAAACCAGCAGCAAGGGTAGGTGGAGCGGTTAACTTTCCCCTCCCCTGCATCTTGGACTGCTGGTGGGCTCCCCAGCGGTTGGGGAGACCTTCGGACACCAGCCCAGAGACGGCCACCGCCAGTGAGCGGTAAGGCTGTAGCAGACCGTGGCACCAGGCTCCCATCTCCCGAGGGGCACCTCCCTGTGCACAGACCCGATGTGGCAGCAGGCACCATATTGCCTCCTTCTCCCCTCCCCCGACCCTACCCGAGGCTGCTGAGAGAGACAATATAGCCACCAGCCCGAGGCACCTCCAGGGAATGGGACCTTCCCTTTTGGGGCCCTGCAGCTGACTGAGGAGAACTCAGACGGTGAGCTCCCTACCCGACAGCCCTCCCAGGAGCTGCTGGCACCACGATCCCAGGAGAACGGAGCAGACCCTGAGATATAGACCCAGCTTGGGCACCCTGTGGGTGAATTGGGACTGGCACTCCTCTCCCTGGAGGGGATATAGTTTGAACTCTGGGGCCCAGAGGTCAGACCTGCAGACCACATCCCGTGCACACAGGTCTCACATTGCCCGGGACACAGAAGGGATATATGTGAACAGCCTACTGAGGTGTGTGTGCCTTCAGAGGCAGATCAGCGTCCTTGAGGGCAACCCTCCTCCCAAAGGGGGGCCGTCGTGCACCCAGCCCAGGTGGCGTACCTGCGCAGGGAACCTCCCGGCTGGCATCACAGCCAGGGGAGGCCCGGTGGCGTGAGGTCTGGCCTGCTGACAGAGGCCCAGGAGTAGCCACGGAATTGGGGAGGGTGGAAAGGAGCCAGGCCTGCTCCCGACTGCAGGTCTCAGACAGCCCCAGCCCCACACGCAGACTCTCTGACTGAGCGGGGCCATTCCAGCCCCTCCCTGTCAGCTTTGCCTGGAAGCAGAGAACAGAACTTTGACCCCTGCTGACGACATTGGTGGTGCCTGAGGGCGGGCTTACCCAACTCAGCTCTGCCCAGACTCACTCCCAGACCAACCCTCACTGAGGGGGAGAAAAGGACACACCTGGAAGTCCCAGGGCCCCACCCACCACCTGAGGCACTAGAGTGCCTCTCCAGGGGAACAAGAGCCGGTTACAGGACACAAAAACAACAGTGTAGCCTGCCCCTCCAAGCAAGCGCCACCTACTGACAGGGAGGACATTCTGCACACCCTTTTCATGGCACCTACTGACTCATCATACAGGGTGTGGTCGAATCTCACCCACAGACACCACCTACCAGATCAGAGACCAAACAAGGAGTGTCAATACCCAAACGAAAACTTAAAGGAAAGAAGCAACAACTGATCCAGATGGGAAGAAATCAGCGAAGGAACTTCAGAAATATGAAGAACCAAATGGAAACCACACCCCCAAAGAGGAGCACCAGCCCCTTAGAAATGGACACCAACCAAAATCAGGCAATCAAAATGACAGAAGAGGAATTTTGAATATGGATCATAAGAAAATTCAATGACATGCAAGAATAACTGGATAACCAACACAAAAAGAAAACACAAAAAGACTCCAGGACCTAAACAAAATTCAATAAAGAAATTGATACAATGAAGAAAAGTTTAACCAAACTTCTGGAAATGAAGAATGAATTCAGGGAACTACAAAACACAGTGGAAAGCCTCAAGAACAGGGTAGATCAAACAGAAGAAAGAATCTCAGAGATTGAACATAACACATTCCAATTAAATAAATCAGTCACAGAGATAGAGCAAAGAAACAAGAGAAAAGAGCAAAGCCTACAAAAGATGTGTGATTATATGAAGAAACCTAATGTAAGGGTCATAGGGTTACCAGAAGGAGAAGAAGAAAACACTCAAGGGTTGGACAAGCTATTTGAAGATATATTAGAGGAAAATTTCCCAAGCCTTGCTGAAAATCTCGATATATAAATTCAAGAAGCTAAGAGGACCCCTGGGAGATTCAATGCAAACAAGAAAACGTCACGACATGCAGTCATCAGACTGACCAAAATATCAACTAAAGAGGCCCTTCTAAGAGCTGTTAAGATGAAAGAAGCAAGTAACATACAAAGGAAAGCCAATTCGAATAACACCAGACTTCTCTACTGAGACTTTACAAGCAAGGAGGGACTGGGGCCCCATTCTCACTCTTCTGAAACAGAACAATGCCCCGCCTAGAATCTTATTACCTGCAAAACTGAGTTTTGTATATGAAGGAGAAATTAAGACTTTCTCATGTTGTACTCTAGCAGATCAAGGGGATCCAGACACCAAAATCCAATCAGCCAAATTAGTTTATTGATACCTGCACAGGGGCTGTCACCAGTCCATGCAAGAATGGAGAAGCAGCCCCTAACAAAGCCTTTGTGGTTTTCTTATACCCTAGGGGCTGGCAGCTAGGCAAGCAAGAAATCACAGAAGCAGAACTTTGTTAATCAAGTGAACAATGGAAAGGTACATTGAGGGACAAGGGACTTTTCCTGGAACAGAACGTCTCTATTCTTTTTGGGAACAGGTCTCCTTGACTCCCTCCTCCCTCCTCTGGGAACTTCCTCTGGGAACTTTTTACACGCTCGGGACCTTTTACTAATAGTTAGAGCAAGCCTGACTCCATATTTACATTTACAGGAGCCATCTTTGGTCTATCTACCTCATTCCCCACTGGTCTTATTAGCTAGTCAAATCCTTGATTCTACGAGGGGATCTGTGTCAGGTAAAGTTTGGTATTGAGTGCTTAAGACCAACAGCTTGACCGTTTGCACCTGGTTTTGCACAAATGCCATGATACAGTTAATTATGAGGGGGCCACAAGTAAGCCCTAGGAGGAGAAGAATTAAGGGGCCTGCGAGGGCAGATACTAGGGTTGTTAACCAGGGTGACCAATTGAAGAGAGTTTCATACCAATACGATTCTCTTTTTGTTGTTCTTTTCTTGACTTGATTCGTTTTTTCACTAAAGCTAGACTATCTCTGATTACTGCAGATCTATTAGTATAAAAGCAACATGTTTTCCCAAGAGCCATACAAAGCCCCCCTTGCTTTAGAAAAAGTAAGTCCAACCCGTGGCGGTTTTGTAGAGCAACTTCGGCTAAAGAGTTTAGGGAAGCTTCTAGGTGGGAAGTGGAATTTCCTAGCTCTGTTAGGTCTGCATTGACCTGGGTAGTGAAGGCCTGGAAGCTGGGGCTTAGAGGTCCGGTAGCCAGGGCAGTGATGGTGAGGGTGGTCGGTCCAGCCAGTCTGACTCCAACCAGGAGGGGCACCAGGACTGGGGCCCTGGTCCATCTGTGTAGGCCTTCAAAATGCTCCAGTCCACGTTCTCCTGAGTAATAATATACTTGGGGAATAACATGAGTTAGGATACAAACTTGCGGATATTCAGTCATTATGAAGGGGGATATACATGGAGTTAGCCCCCCAGAACAAGCAAACCAGGTGCCATTTGGGGCTATTAAGGTATAAGTGGTAGCCTCTTCAGTCTCTATCTTGTCTTTTGGGAGGGTTATGGTTATATTACAGTTTTTTTTATAATGGGATATTGACATTTGATAGGAGGAGGAGACTATACATGTTCCTTGTCCCTACAGATCTCCAAGGGTTAACACAGGCATTTGGTTCCAGTTACACTGTGAGTTTTCACTTGTGTTTCTAATGTTAATAGGGTTGTTTCCCATGGAAGCACTGGCAGCGAGCCCAACATAATAGGGAGGCGCTAGGTTTAAGCACACCCAACAATCCTGAACGGCATCTGGATTGGTATTATTTATAAACTTAAACACCGTGTCCAGGGTTTGCAGCACTGGGTTTTGCTTATCTCATTCCTGTCCTGGGGGCATCAGAGGCTCTGCCAGGGCAGGTTCTGTGGGCCCTGGGGTCTTTTTTTCTTTGGGGACGCCCTGGCCCTTGTCTGGGTTTAAGACCTCATTTGGCCCAATGGGTTTGGGGACTCTAATTATAGGTATTTTTTGAATCACTATTATATAACACTCCTGGATCTGGGCCTGTTATATGTAGTCTTGTCCCCAAGTTCTCCCAGCCTTCCACTCAGCCCGATCCCAATCTTTGATGAAGATTTTAAACTTATTACAATTTTGGTTGTTGGAACAAAAACTGAAGTCACACCAAATCCAATATGTTTTTCGGTGTCAGTGTTTTTCCAGGGGGCTATAGTTTTACAACCCCAGTGCTTACAGTAGTAATATGTGGCTCCTCCACCGCCTACAGCATCGGCCGGGCACACATAGACCTGTATATTGTTTAGATTGTGATCTTTGCACTGTGGTGCCTGCACCAGCGGCTTCACCCCATAGCCTTCCATAAAAGCTTTCCACCACCGTACTTGGTTAGGGAGATTTGGGCCCATTAAGTCACACAGATCAACTATAAAGAAGGGTTGCTGATCGGTAGCGTTTGTCCGGGCAGTGTCCTGTCCGTCCTCTGTGTGGGACAAAATCCAGGTATACGGGGGCATGTAGTGGGATCTGCCTCAAGTCCAACTGGTCCAACTCAGGGGAATTGCTGCTAGGAGCAAGAGGAGGACGATGGAGAGTGTCGGGACAAATGCACCTTTAGGGGGTCGCCTGTGTGTTCTATTTTTTATGTTTCTGGTATCTGGCTGTCTTGGGCCCTTTTTACTTGTGTATAGTGGACCCAGGTCTTTTTTTCTGAAACCTTGACAGCCGTGGGAGTAGTGAGGATCACAGGGTATGGTCCGTCCCACTGAGCTTCGAGGGAGTCTGGGTTGTGTCTCTTAATCCACACCCAATCACCGGGCTGCAAACGGTGAAGCAGATCCAGACCAGGAGGGATAGGCCTTGTGTCCTGCTGGGCCCCAACAGCTTTGCAGAGGTCCGATCGGAGACACTGGAGGGCCTGTAAAGAGCTAAGAAGGTTATGGTTACTTATGGAGGCCAGTGCCTCTTGCCTTAATTTCGGCAATATTGGCGGGGAAATCTGTAGTGATTTCACAGGGGTGATTCCCGCCCCGTAGGGAGAGCAGCGGGTCGGCAGTCAGGCGAAGGGGAGCAGGCTAACCCAATTTTCACCAGTCTCTAAGTGCAATTTGGTCAGAGTTTCTTTTATTGTCCTATTCATTCTTTCAGCCTGCCCAGAACTCTGAGGCCTATATGCACAATGCAACTTCCAAGTCATTTTTAATGCCTCGGCTACTGTTTTGGAGATCTGGGCAGTAAACGCTGGGCCACTGTCGGTCCCCAATGCTAGAGGAAGGCCAAATCGGGCCTACTACCGTGTGTGCCCCAGCAACCTGTAAGTCCTGTCCCAGAGTTAGTTTCTTTGCCTTTTTTACTAAAAGGGCTGTAGCCGCAACAGCTCGCATACATCACGGCCACCCAGAGGCTACAGGGGCCAGCTGTTTGGATAAGTAGGCTATTGGTCACCGCCAGGGTCCCAGTGTTTGGGTTAGAACCCCTTTGGCTATTCCCCGGGCCTCAGACACAAACAGCTGGAACGGCTTTGTGTCATCCAATAGTGCCAGAGCTTGTTCCGCAGTGAGAGCTGCTTTTAGCGCCTCAAAGGCTTGTTGTTCTTTATCTGTCTCCACCAAGGATGGGTCCTTGCCCCCAGTGCTGGAGTATAGGGGCTTGGCTAAGTCTGCGAACTCTGGAATCCACAGACAGCAATATCCCACCACCCCTAAGAACTCTCTGACTTGCCTTTTGGTGGTGGGTACAGGTATCTGCAATATGGCTCAGATTCTGCTCTGAGAGAGGGCTCGATGACCCCCAGTCAACTCATATCCCAGGTATGTTGCCATCTGGGTGCAGAGTTGAGGCTTTTTTGCTGAAACCCTATAGCCCAACCTTTGTGACTCTTGCAGGAGACTCAGGGAGGCATGCCAGCATTCCTCCTCAGTTTCAGTAGCTATCAGCAGGTCATCCACATACTATAGCAAAGTGACCTCAGGGTGTCTTTCCCGGTACCCCTGTAGATCCCTACTTAAGGCCTCGTCAAAGAGGGTCAGTGAGTTTTTGAACCCTTGGAGAAAGTGTGTCCAGGTTAACTGCCCTGAATAACCTCCCTCAGGGTCTGTCCATTCTAATGCAAAAATTGGCTGACTCAGTGGGGAGAGAGGCAAGGAGAAGAAAGCATCTTTGAGTTCTAGGACAGTGTAGACCACCCGGTTAGAGGGAATGAGGCTCAGCAGAGTGTAGGGGTTCAGTACAGTGGGGTGGATAGTTTCCACTCTCTGGTTTACCTCCCTCAGGTCCTGTAGTGGCCAATAGTCATTAATTCCAGGCTTTTTAACTGGTAACAGCAGGGTATTCCAGGCCGACTGACAGGGGATTAATATCCCTGCGTCCCTCAGGCGCTTGATGTGCACCGCTATGCCTTGTCGGGCGTCCAAAGAAATAGAGTACTGGCGGACTCGCACTGGGCTTGCTGTGCTGCAGAGTTGCACCACTATGGGTGGTTGGTGCTTTGCCAGCCTGGGGGGTTTGTTTCAGCCCATACACCCGGGACTTGAGTCCTCCATTGTGCCAACAAGGCGGAACTCCCCGAAGCCTCTGCGGCTTCCTCCTCAAAGAGGACGTATTCCTCGGACAAGGGGGTTGAGCACAGAATGCACTGTGGGGTCTCAGGAAGAGACAGAGTGGTTCCTTCCGAACTGAAGGAGATGGTGGCATGCAACTTTTCTAGCAGATCTCTCCCAAGCAGCGGGTATGGGCAGTCTGGCATAACTAGAAAGGAGTGTGTGATGACCCCTTTTCCTAAATCTGTGAGCCTGGCAGTAGTCCATGGATACATTTTGGGCTGCCCTGTTGCCCCCTCTATGGGAGTCTTGGTTTTGGTTAGCGGTCCCGCAGCCTCTTTTAGGACGGAGAAGGTAGCTCCCATATCAACTAAAAAGTCCGCAGGCCAGCCCCCTATCTTCAAGGTTATCATGGGCTCCTGGGTGCCAAGAGGGTAGGACTCCCGACCCCTTTATTGGGCACTTTCCAGGAGGACCTGGGCGGGCCTCTCCTTGGGCCTCCCCCTGTTGGGGCACTCATTTTTCCAATGCCCAAATTGCTTCCAGACTGCACATTGGTTGGGGGCTAACGTTTTTCCTCTATGGGAGTGTCCTCCTGGGGGAGTTCTGCGGCTTCCTGGAGGGGGCCTCCCTGTCTTCAGGGTGGCTTAGTTTCCTGCAGTGCGGCAATGACAACTCTTGCCTTCTTTTTGGTGGCGGCTACCTCGGCTGAGTCCCGGTTATTAAAGACCTTTTGAGCTATTTCCACTAACTCACTGAGATTTTTCCCTTCATACCAGTCTAATTTCTGCAACTTCTTCCTGATGTCTGGGGCCAACTGGGACACAAAGGCAACATTAATAGCTCTACGGTTTTCAGGGGCCTCCGGGTCTATGGGGGTGTAAGTTCAGTAAGCCTCAAACAATCGCTCTAAGAAGGCGGCCAGACTTTCCCCACTTCCCTGAGCCAATCCACTAACCTTAGACATATTTGTGGCTTCCTAGCTGCTCCACGGAGGCCCAGCAACAGAGTCTGGCGATATTGGGTCAGCGACCCCCACCTTGGTCAGTGTTAGGGTCCCAGTCTGGTCTACGGTTGGGGAGCGAGTCTCTATGAAGTCTGCATCGGATGCCGGCTGCCCATCCGGGCCAAGGACAACTTTTCTCGCCTCCCAGTTGATACACTCGTGTTCTTTGGATGTGAAAAGAACCTTGAGGAGCTGCTGGCAGTCGTCCCATGTGGGTTGGGGGGTGTGAAACACCGTTTCCAAAGGGGAAATGAGACCCTGTGGTTTCTCAGAAAATGGAGGGTTTGGGGCCTTCCAGTTATACAAATCACTGGTAGAGAATGGGGCATAAACCATAAAAAGGCAGTCACTCCCGGGCAGAGGGGCCATCTGGCACAGTGGTAAGATAGCCCTGGGGTCCCCCAATGAGTCCGGCGAAGGGGGTTGGTGTCCCTTCCACAGATTCTTGGTGAACTATAGGGTGGTTCGGGGTTTGCTTATCTCTCACCCTAAGCCTCTTATCCCCTACCTACTTCTGGGGCCCTTTCCTCTCCCCCATCCTGCTCATCTCCCCTGTCTTGGGCAGCCTTAGGGGGAGCATAAGGTGGAGGTCACCATGGATCACACAGGGGGTCTTCATCCTGTGATGGGAAGACCTGGGGGCCGGTTTGAAGTGGGGAAGGGGGGGGTCCCTCCATGTTTTTAGAGACTTATCAGGGAACAGAGATGTTCTACGCCTGCTCCCTGGGGTCTGGTTGGAAGTGCCTGCGAATAAGACTTGGGAGGGTTTGACATCAACACACTTGGTCTTTCAGTAGCTATGTCAATCCAGACGTCGATATACGGAACTTGGTCTGGGTAACCTGGGTCACTATAGACCACCCGCAGCCTCTGAGTAGGAGGGATAAGTTGAAAGAGCCAGTGGGTACCAAAAGAAGGCCACTCTAATTCACATAAAATCCTAAGAGTGGGGGCGTTGACCCGGGCACTGTACGTAACCCTGGCTCACCTGGAAAAGTCGAAGAAGTTTTTCAGGAGACAACCCAAGGGGGTTTTTCTGACCGATGGACCCTGTTCCATCCTGAAAGTGAAAAGGCCAGCCGAAAGTGGGAGAGAATTTATAAGTTAGAGAGAATTTAGAAGTCGAGGAAGGGATCCACCGGGACCCACAGGCATGGAGTCCCAAGTCCTGTCGGGATCTGTAAAGGAGAAGGCGCTGGTGGATTTGTCAGATGTTTAGGGGACTCCGGCCCGGAGGCTCCCAACCACTTTTTCTTTTCCTCACAGTAAAAACAACACAGTACTGGCCCCTGGGGGAGATGATGCCCCCTTTATGTTGTTGTCCCTCCCTTTCCTGACTTGAACGGAGCCGCAAGAGACAAGGGAGGGGGAGTTTCTTTTCTTTCAGGTGTCCTCCTGGCTGCGTCCCTCGCGGGAACTTAGGCGCGTCTTGGCTAAGGCGGCCGTACAAAGCCCGGCCCGGTCACCCCCGTCACGGGGAGTGCATCGCCGTTATCCGCTGCTGCCGCCACAGAACCACAGGTTAGGACCCACTCAGACCCCGTAGCCAAAGCTGTGGGACCACAGACTCAGTGGCCGCAAGCAGTCACCGAGTTGCTCTTACTCACACATGCACACAGAGGTTAAACAATTCCTCCCCAACACCCAGTGATATCCACTACCTTACCCTGACCTGGGTATCCTTAGTGACGTCTCACAAGGGTACTGGAGGTGGCCCTTGTGCTGCGTCCAGCAGGTCCAACCCCCAGAAAACTCTGTACAGAGACCTACTCACCAAGAGACGTCCCTTGACCCGGCACCTCTGATCAATGGGGTCCCCAGTCTACTGCAGGGCAGAGGAACATCTCTCCGCGGCCTCCCCTGCAGCGACTAGGGCCTGCCCCAATAGAATTTTCCCAGGAAGAGCCGAAACTCCTCCAGTCTGGGTCCAGTCAGTGGCTGATCTTGCTGGGACCTCCAAAATGTTGTAAACCATCAGATCAAGGGGACCCAGACACCAGAATCCAATCAGCCAAATTAATTTATTGATACCTGCGGCCAGGACTGTCACCACTCCATGCAGGAAGGGAAAAGCAGCCCCAACAAAGCCTTTATGGTTTTCTTATACCCTAGGGGCTGGCAGCTATGCAAGTGAGGAATCACAGAAGCAGAACTTTGTGGTTAGTCATTAATCAAGGGAACAATGGAAAGGTACATTGAGGGACAACGGACTTTTCCTGGAACAGGACCTCTCTATTCTTTTTAGGAACAGATCTCCTCGACTCCCTCCTCTCTCCTCTGGGAACTTCCTCTGGGAACTTTTTATGTAGTCGGGACCTTTTACTAATAGAGCAAGAAAGACTCCATGTTTAGATTTACAGGAGCCATCTTTGGTCTATCTACTTCACTCAGATAAGCAAAGACTGAGGGAATTCACCAAGACCAGCCCTTCAAGAAGTACTCAAAACAGTGTTACCCACGGATCAGCACAATAAACACTCATGAATGTAAATCTACTCAAAGATAAAGATCAAGCCCAGATACCACAATGGCTCAAGAGAGAAAACAAAGCAACAAAGTTGAACCGAAAATAATGAGCAGATATCCGCCCCACCTATCAGTTATCTCAATAAATGTGAATGGCTTGAACTCCCCACTCAAGACACATAGGCTGGCTGAATGGATAAAAAAACACAAGCGAAGTATCTGCTGCCTTCAGGAAACACATCTAACCTGCAAGGATGCAATTAGACTAAAGGTAAAGGGATGGAGAAAAATATTTCAAGCAAACAGAAGCCAAAGGAAAGCTGGCGTGGCAGTGCTAATTACAGATAACTTAGTTTTTAAATCAACAAAAGTAATAAAAGACAAAGAAGGTCACAATATAATGGTGAAGGGTACATTTTAACAAGAAAACATAACAATTCTAAATATATATGCACCCAACCTTGGTGCACCCAGATTCATAAATCAAACACTACTGGATCTAAACAAATGGATAAAAAACAACACCATAATAGTTGGAGACTTTAACACCCCACTGACAGCACAGGACAGATCCTCCAAACAGAAAATCAACAAAGAAATAATGGACTTAAACAGAACCCTAGAACAAATGGGCCTGACGGACATTTACAGGACATTCTACTGAAAAACCACTGAATATACATTCTTCTCATCAGCTCATGGATCATTCTCTAAGATTGACCATATCCTAGGACACAAAGCACGTCTCAAACAATTTTAAAAAATAGAAATTATACCATGTATCTTTACAGACCACAATGGAATAATTGTAGAAATCAATCCTAACAGGAGTCCTCGTTTCTACACAAAGTCATGGAAACTAAACAACATTCTGCTGAATGATCACTTCATAAACAAGGAAATCAAGATGGAAATCAAAAGATTCTTTGAACTAAATGACAAAGGTGACACACGTGACCAAAACCTATGGGACACAGCTAAAGCAGTCCTGAGAGGAAAGTTTATTTCCATAAATGCCTATATCCAAAAGTCAAAAAGAGCACAAACAGACAACCTAATGAATTGTCTCAAAGAGCTGGAAAAAGAAGAACAGACCAACCCCAAATCAAGCAGAAGAAGTGAAATCATTAAGATCAAATCAGAACTAAACGAAATTGACAACAGGGAAACTATACGGAAGATTAATAAAACAAAAAGTTGGTTCTTTGAAAAAATAAACAAAATTGACACACCATTGGCTAGACTAATGAAAAGAAGAAAAGAAAAATCTCTAATAAGCTCGATCAGGAACAATAAAGGAGAAATTACAACTGATGCCACAGAGATACAAGGTATAATTTATGAATACTAAAAAACCTCTATGCACACAAACCGGAAAATGTGGAGGAAATGGACAGTTTCTTAGAAACACACAGCCTCCCTAGGCTCAACCAGGAAGAAAGAGAATTCTGAACAGACCAATAACAAGTACTGAAATTGAAACAGCAATAAAAAACCTTCCTAAAAAGAAAAGTCCTGGACCATATGGTTTCACACCCAAATTTTACCACACCTACAAAGAAGAACTGGTGCCTATCCTTCAGAAATTATTCCACAACATTGAGAAGGATGGAATCCTCCCCAACACATTTTATGAATCACACATAACCCTGATACCAAAACCAGGAAAGGATGCAACAAAAAAGGAAAACTAGAGACCAATATCCCTTATGAATATAGATGCAAAAATTCTCAACAAAATCCTAGCCAATCGAATCCAGATGCTTGTCAAGAAAATAATTCATCACAACCAAGTAGGCTTCATCCCAGGGATGCAGGGATGGTTCAACATATGCAAATCTATAAATGTAATTCACCATATAAACAGAAGCAAAAACAAAGACCATATGATCCTCTCAATAGACGCAGAAAAAGCATTTGACAAAATTCAACACCCTTTTATGATGAGAACGCTCAACAAAATAGGCATAGATGGGGCTTACCTAATAATGATACAAGCCATATATGACAAACCCACAGCCAATATCATACTGAATGGGGAAAAATTGAAAGCATTCCCAATTAGAACTGGAATAAGACAAGGTTGCCCCCTATCCCCACTTCTGTTTAAATAGTGCTGGATGTCCTCGCTACAGCAATCAGACAAGAGAGCAGAATTAAGGAAGTCCAAATGGGAGCAGAAGAGATCAAACTCTCACTCTTTGCTGATGATATGATATTATACCTAGAAAACCCCAAGGATTCAACCAAGAGACTCCTTGAATTGATAAATGAATTTGGTAAAGTCTCAGGATACAAAATCAATACACAAAAATCAGAGGTATTCATATACGCCAACCACAGTAAAAGTGAGAACCAAATCAAAGACTCAATTCCCTTCAAAATAGCAACAAAGAAAATAAATTACCTTGGAATATATTTAACTAAGGAGGTAAAAGACCTCTACAGGGAGAACTATGAAACACAGAAGAAGGAAGTAGCAGAGGACGTAAACCGATGGAAGAATATACCATGCTCATGGGTCGGCAGAATCAACATTGTTAAAATGTCTATACTACCCAAAGTGACCTACAGAGTCAACACAATCCCGATCAAAATGCCATCATCATTTTACACAGATATAGAAAAAATAATTTTACACTTCATATGGAACCAGAGAAGACCCCATATAGCAAAATCAATCCTAGGCAATAAAAACAAAATAGGAGTTATTTTGTCAGGTAATTTATCAGACTTCAAACTATACTACAAGGCTATAGCAACTAAAACAGCTTGGGACTGGCACAAGAACAGGGACATTGACCAGTGGAACAGAACAGAGAACCCAGATATAAAACCATCCTCATATAGCCATCTAATCTTCTACAAAGCAGACAAAAACATACACTGGGGGAAAGAGTCCTTATTCAATAAATGGTGCTGGGAAAACTGGATAGCCATATATAGAAGACTAAAACAAGACCCACACCTTTCACCTCTCACAAAAATCAACTCACGCTGGGTAACCGACTTGAACCTTAGGTGTGAAACTATTAGAATTCTAGAGGAAAATGTTGGAAATGCCCTTCTAGACATTGGCGTAGGCAAAGAATTTATAAAGAAGACCCCAAAGGCAATCAAACAGCAACAAAAATAAACAAATGGGACCTGATCAAATTAAAAAGCTTCTGCACAGCCAAAGAAACCGGAAACCGTCAAGAGACCAAACAGACAACCCACAGAATGGGAAAAAATTTTTGCAAGCTACACATCTGATAACTAGAATCTATTTAGAACTCATGAAAATCAACAAGAAAAAAATCAAACAACCCTATCAAAAAATGGGCAAAGGATATGAACAGAAACTTTTCAAAAGTAGACAGAATAATGACCAACAAACATATGAAAAACTGTTCAACATCTCTAATCATCAGGGAAATGCAAATCAAAACCACCATGAGATATCATTTAACTCCAGTGAGAATGGCCTTTATCAAAAAGTCCCCAAACAAAAACTGGATAGCCACTTGTAGAAGGCTAAAGCAGGACCCACACCTTTCACCTCTCACAAAAATCAACTCACGCTGGATAACAGACTTAAACCTAAGGTATGAAACTATTAGAATTCTAGAGGAAAATGTTGGAAACACTCTCCTAGACATCGGCCTAGGCAAAGAGTTTATGAAGAAGTCCCCAAAGGCAATCACAGCAGCAACAAAAATAAATAAATGGGACATGATCAAACTAAAAAGCTTCTGCACACCAAAGAAACAGTCATGAAAGTAAACAGACAACCTACAGAATGGGAGAAAATTTTTGCATCCTACACATCTGATAAGGGGCTGATAACTAGAATATACTTAGAACTCACAAAAATCAGCAAGAAAAAATCAAATAACCCTATTAAAAAGTGGGCAAAGGACTTGAACAGAAACTTTTCTAAAGAAGACAGAAGAATGGCCAACAAACATATGAAAAAATGCTCAACATCTCTAATCATCAGGGAAATGCAAATCAAAACCACAATGAGATATCATTTAACTCCAGTGAGAATGGCCTTTATCAAAAAGTCTCCAAATAACAAATGCTGGCGTGGATGCAGAGAGAGAGGAACACTCCTAC
>VSMD01118558.1:0-46748 GCA_008750895.1 Mirza zaza | reverse complement strand
CAAAAAAGACACCTGCACTCGAATGTTTATAGCAGCACAATTCATAATCGCAAGGCTGTGGAAACAGCCCAAGTGCCCATCAATCCAAGAATGGATTCATAAAACGTGGTATATGTATACCATGGAGTACTATTCAGCTCTAAGAAACAACGGTGATATAGCACATCTTATATTTTCCTGGTTAGAGCTGGAACCCATACTACTAAGTGAAGTATCCCAAGAATGGAAAAACAATCACCACATATATTCACCAGCAAACTGGTATTAACTGAGCAGCACCTAAGTGGACACATAGGTACTACAGTAATAGGGTATTGGGCAGGGGGGAGGGGGGCGGGTATATACATACATAATGAGTGAGATGTGCACCATCTGGGGGATGGTCATGCTGGAAACTCAGACTTGTGTGAGGAGGGGGGAAAGGGCATTTATTGAAACCTTAAAATCTGTACCCCCATAATATGCCGAAATTAAAAAAAAAGAAATGCACCTCAACCATAATCTTACAACATATACAAAAATTAACTCAAAATGGATCATAGACCTTAAAGCAAGAGCTAAAATTTGTAGAAGTAAACTTAGGAAAAAATCTTCATCTCCTTGGATTTTGCAAAGATTTTTTAAATATAACACAAAACACGAACTATAAAATCATTATATTTTAATCCATCAAATTTTAAAACTTACTGTTCAGAAAATATTTGAAAAACATATTTCTGTAAAAAGGACTTTGATGTAGAATTTATAAACAATTTCTACAACTCAATGATAAGTTAAATAACTCAATTTTTAAAATGAGCAAAACACAGGAAGATATATGAATGGCAAATCAGCACATGAAAAGATGCTCAACAACACTAGTCATTAGGAAAATGTGGATTAAAATCAAAATTACTGATCATACCAATTGTTGTCAATGATGGTGAATAATTGGAATTCTCACACACTGCTGACAAAAATGTAAAGTGTATAACCACTGTGGAAAACAGTTTGACAATTTTTTTTACATTAATATATATCTACCATATCACCCAGCAATTCCATTCCCAAGTTTTTTTTTAAGCAGTAAACAAGGTTTATTGAGGAGAGAAAGATAAGATTACAGAGCAAGAGCACGATATAGGTTTACAGAGCAAGAGCAAGATACGTTTGCCACAGACAATGAACCGACCCCTTATTAAGACAAAAAGGCCCCATTCCCAAGATTTTACCCAAGAGAAATGAAAGCATGTATCCATACAAAAACTTATACATGAATGTTTACGGAAGTTTTATTTGTAAAACAAGAAACTGAAAACAACCCAAATGCTCACCAGAAGGTAACTGGATCAACAAATTAAGGTATATCCATACAATGGAATACTACTCAACAATACAAGGAAAAATAATTGATACATGCAAAAACATGAATAGATCTCGAAAAAATACACCAAGTGAAAAAGGTCAGACAAAAAAGAGAACATACTGTATACATTCCATTTTTATAAAATCCTAGAAAATACAAACCAATCTATAGTCCCAGAAAGTAGATTAGTGGCTTCCTAGGGAGAAGGAAGGATCTTCTAAAGGGTATGGGAGGGAAAGTTTACAGAGACACAAGAAAACATATGGAGATTATGGAAATATTCATCAAATATTTTGTTTGTGGTGATGGCTTGATAGCCTTACACATATATTAAAATGTATTAAATTGTATACTTTAAATATGTGCATGTTAACATATATCAATTATATCTCAATAAAACTCCTTAAAAAATATAACACTAGAGTTTGGCGGAAGATATGGTATATGTGAAATGGGCTTCAGCAAATGCAGTGAAGTCTGAAAACTACAACTAGAACTTTTTGAATATTTCTATCAGAAGATGAACATTAGTTGTTCAACTTTGGGAAAAAAACTATAGCAGAGTAGAAAACTGGGACTGCTACTTCTCTGCTAGCCATCCATAATAAAATGTTTTTATGTCCTCTAATGAAGAGTACTTAGTGACTGTAGATATTGTATTAATAATTAGTCACTTACATGCCTACATTTACTATTTAAAAAAGTATCTTTACATCATTGATAGCTTTGTTTTGTGTCTTCAAATAAACCTCAATTCTTCCAAAGTCTCATTTTAAAGAACTTCATTCAGCCATTGTTTAAATAGATATCTGAATCTGAACCATCACATTGAAACTTCAATCTTCATCTTGTTATAGAGAAGGGCTATTCCTGATTGAACCAGGCAGGATGCCAGCCACCCTGATAGGAGGCCCCAAACAAGGACCACACCTGAAGTAGATTTGCCAAGCCACCCAGTCTGACATAAAAAAAGAGCTCAATATGGTAAAAGCTTAGAGGTAGACCCTGAGAATGCATGAAAAGAAGAATTTGCTTTCCTAGATAAAGGAACACAAGTTCCCCTGTATAAAAATGTGAATCGTGCTCATTCCTATCAGTCCTGTAATCTCTCTAAGAGTCTTCATCTGAAAGGCTTCTCATAGAACAAGACAATACTACAGGTGACTGCAGTAAATCCTCTTGGATCAACGCTAATTCATCCTTAGAAACATAGTGCAGCACATTTTTCTGAATAAGATGTTGTTTTATATCATATAATTTTGAGTCATTCTAATATGCCAATATTATTTTCAATATGTATTCATCTGAGAGCTTTACACCTAAGGATGAGAAAATGTACCTAATGCTTTGATGATAGGTGTCTTTTTAAAGCCTTAATTTTTATAAATAGATATTAAATTAAGCACTGTATCATTTAATTCTATATGAGTGACTCAGACACTTTCTGGTTTTTATTTACATTGAAAATGTATTTAGGGAATAGAAACTTTGTGGAAAATAATACCATTGTGCTTTTGTGTGTTCTATGCTTTTGCGAATACTTTTTTGTTTGTTTCATTTTGAGTTTTTTGGTTTTTTGTTTGTTTGTTTGAGACCAGGTCCCACACTGTTGTTGCCCTGGCTAGAGTGCAGTGACATCATCATAGCTTACTGCAACCTCAAATTCCTAGGTTAAAGCAGTCCTCCTGTCTCAGCCTGCCAAGTAGCTGGGATGACAGGCTTTTGCCACCACACCCACACCACACCTAAATAATTTTGCTATTTTTTTGGAGAGCTGGGGGTCTTGCTATATTGCTCAGGCTGGTCTCCAACTCCTGGCCTCGAGTGATCATTCTTCTCAGCTTCCCAAAATGCTAGGTTTACAGGTGTGAGCCAATGAGCCCAATCCACATTTATATTTTTAATAAGACAGCTTTCTGTATTCTTTGCCACAACAGATTGAAAAATAATGATTAAGTTTGCTTTACTTTGAAAAACTTTTCCAGGTATTCTACTTGCTTTGTTTTTTTGTTTTTGTCTTTTTACCATGTTTTAACTTTATTCATTCTTGGCATTTATAGAGGATAAATTAAATGTCTAGCACCTTGGTAAGCATGATGAGAGGGTAACACATGAATAAAGAAGATTAATTAATCCATATCTTCATAGTTTATTGAGTTATTTCTTCTCTTATTGTTGAGTTTTGATAGTATATTTTAATTTAGATGAGCACAATCCATAAAAAATTAATAAATTAGGCTTCATCTAAATTAAAATATTTTGTTCTATGAAATACATTGTCCAGAGAATGAAAGGACAAGCTTTAGATTAGAAGAAAAAAATATATAACTGATAAGGGTCTTGTATACAGAATATAAAAGAAACTGTCAAAACTCAACAATAAGAGAAGAAATAACTCAATAAATTATGAGCAGAAAATCTGAATAGACACCTCACCAAAGATATATTGATGGCACATAATCATACGAAAATATTTCAACATCACTAGTCATTAGAGAAATGTAAATTAAACTTACAATGAGATAGCACTACACATAGACTAAAATAGCTAAAAGAAAATAACTGATAAAACAACTGCAGGCAAGGATGCAGAGCAACTGGAACTCCCCTACATTGCTGTCAGAAAGGTAATGGTATAACCACTCTGGAAAATAGTTTGGCAATTTCTTATAAAGTTAAACATGCACTTACCATGTGACCCAACCATCCTCTCCTATGTATTTACTCTAGAGAAATGAAAATATACATTCATACGAAAACCTACCTGTTAATGTTTACAGTAGCATTACTCATAATTCCCCCAAATTACAAATAACCGGAATGTCCTTCAGCGAATGAACAGATAAGAAAATTGTGGTGATCCATAAAATGGAATACTACTCAGCAATAAAAAGGAATGAACTATTGTTATACACGATAAAAGGATGAATCTCAGATGCATTATGCTAAGTGATAGACTCTAGATCCAAATATTATATACTGTATGATTTCATTTAGGGCATGTCCTGGAAAAGGCAAAACTATAAGGACAGAAAAAAGATCCATGATTACTAAGCATCAAGAATAGAAGAAGAGTTTGACTACAATGGGACATCATAAGGAAAGTTTGGGGGTGATGAAACCTATTTATTCTGATTGTAGTCATGAGTACATGACACTATGCATTCTTATAACTCATAGAACTTTGTAACAAGAAAGAAATTAAGTTTTATACTACGTAAATTTAAAACAAAAACTAAATGCAATACAATAGGTTAGGACTATGGAATGTTTGACCTTAATTATAAAGAGAAAGCAATGAATTTTAAGCAGAAGGGTGACACAATCAATCTTATATTTCAAGATTCCCAGGATAAGTTAGAGCAGAGGAGAAGGGACAAGAATGCTGAAGTGAAGGAAAGAAGGACAAGAAGCAGCAACTGCAACAATCTAGACATATAGTAATGAGTGACCTACTGTGAATTCCATGAGAATGAACATGGAGGGATGAAAGAGAAGGAGAGAATGAAAATATCAAAAGGACATGGCTTTAGAAAAAATGAAAAGGAAAGAATCAAAGGTTACTCACAGGCTTCAAATCAAGTGACTAAGCCAATAATAGTATTATTTGCCAAAAAGAAAAATAAAAAAGGTAATCTGAAATTATACACAGTTTGGTGGGACAGAAAATGAGTATCCTATGAAAAAAGCCTAGCAGGCAAAGAAAACCATAGCTTAGATCTCTGAAGTACAGAATGAGTTGATAGGGATTGAGTCAAAATTCTAGGGATGATATCTGAAACTTTGGAGATGAACAAATTGCCACAGTTAGCAGAAAGGAAAGGAATGGAAATAAAGAAGAAGAAAGGAAGGAGAGGAGGATTACAGAACCCTAATTAACATCTGCTACAGATACATATAAATATTCATTTTTCTAATTGTTTAGAGAAGGTTATATTCACCAAACTAGAGGCTGGCTTCTCAACTTCTATTCCCCCATCCACTTAAAGAAGAGCTAATAACTTCCAAGATAAGGCACTTGACATTGAGGTTCATGATGAAGATGCCCTATTTAAAAACATTCAGCAAAATCTATTAAACAATATTCTCCAAGTTGGCCAGGAGTCACTGCCAAAATAAAGTTACTTATTAACTCCCAAAGTAACTCATATTTTTCCAGAACAAACTTACTACAGGCTTTGCTCCATGCTTTTTAACTTCATATTTTCATAGCTATGACTCTTGTTGGTGACATGGTGCAAACTGATTTGGAACATTAAATGCCATCTGCAGTTGACTTTTATCATTTTCATATCTCAATTCCCCTCTATTTACTCTGAGTCTCCCCCTAAAATTAGAACAATTTAAATAATGAAACATGACATACCCTGGTTGACCTATACTTGGACAAATTGTCCTCCAAGAATGCTTGCTTCATTATATAAATCAATGTTTACTCCTTCCAGGCTATAATTTAAAAAAAAAAATCTCTTATAGAGTCAAAGGCTGTTGCTAAGTCAACAAAAGTAAAAACGACAGTAGAATGAGTTGAACATTTATGTGGTGGAGGAGCCTTCTCCTTATTAGGGTTGAAAAGAGTTTGTAAAGGATTGTAAGAGATAATTCTCAAGTGACGAGGGTCTACGTTCACTCGCTCAGGCTACAAAGCACTTATTTTGATTTTTTTTTTTCACTAGGTGGTGAGATGCTAAAGAAAAACAACTCTGAGTTTTCCTCCTGCTGATTTTTTTGAGAACAAGGAAAGCAGTATTTGTCAGGTAAGACGTTACGTGGTAGAGGTGTAAAGTTATGCTTCACCATCAATTGTAGCTTAAGTAGAGACAAGTAAAATAGTAAAAGGTAGAAAATCAGATGATTACACTTTCCAAATAATTCTTGGCCAGATGAACATTCCCTAGAAGAAAAAGAAAAATCTATAATTAGCAAAAAAAAGCCTTAAAATTAATTATAAGATTATATTATCCCAAATTAATACCAATCTCTATCACTCTTACTTTGGTTCTTAATATTTCTTTCCTTATTTAATGAAACTGACTCAGTTTATTGCCCTGTTTCGAGACTGGCTCCCTTCCACTCCGTTTTCTATAAAGCATTCTTCCAAAACTCAAATCTGGTTATATTACTCTTGATTTAAATAAAGACTTCCAGTTACTCTTTCAAAAAATCAAAACCAAACTTTTTGGCCTCTTACACAGCCACCCTCCAGTCCAGCTCTAGGCCCATCTTTGGACAGTTTCCACCTACCTACCACTCCGATTAGCACACCCTTCACTCTGCTAAAGCTAAATCGCTCACCATTCACTGGAAAAGCTATTCCAATTCCATGACTGTTATCAGGGAAAGGACTAGAATGAGAAGAACAAGGCTTCAGGCACAAAGTTTAAAAGGATGCCAAAAAACTCAGTAATCAAGATAAATATTTTAATATAATATTCTTAAAAATCAAAATAAATGTAAAAATTCATGATAAAATATTAAAATTTAAATAAAGATAGTATCAGTTATTCTTTCCTGAAATTCATTCTGCTTAGGAAAGTCTTACATTTGAAGACTAACTTAAATATTTCTTCCCAGAGGAGACTCTCCTTCCTTCCCAGAGCACAGCATTTTTCTCTGCCCTTTGACTCTATCGCCATTTAACTCCTCTCCAATTTTGTCTTTTAATGTACTCACTCTCTCCTTTGAACTAAGAGAGCTTTTAAACCATCTCTGCATCCCAGAGACTGACATACATTAGGAGTTTCACAAATATCTACTGTGTGAATAAATAGATTGGTTACAGTAAGTACAGAGTAAGACACAGAATTTGAAATCAGAAGCAAATTCCAATTCCATATCCACAATGCACACATTTACCAATTTTATGGAGCTGGTAAATCTCTGAGTCTCAGTTTCCCGCTCTTTGGAATGGAAATAAAATTACCTCCACAGGGCCTGGCTTTTGGAAGCCAGGTATTTATCAAATTTTTAAATACAGGTCAAACAGAATAAACATTTATTCATTCACTTGAAGTGAAGAAGATGAAGAGAGAAAAGACAATGTGGTTTATCCATCATCAACAAGAACTACATCTTTGAGAATAGAAGTAGGAAAAGCATCAAGTACACTGCTTGGGAACTGCAAGTGGTTCAGCGTGGATTCATGTAAAGAGTGACTGACCCATGAAAGGATGAGACAGGAAACAAAGTAGGTAGAGCCTAACCCATGGATAAGGCTCTTGTCTGTTACTCCATCTAAGGCATCTTAACTCTATCCAGGAATATATGGAGAAACTGAGTCAACCCTGAATTAACAAGAATGAGTTTCTGCCAAAATTGCAAATGGGATTACAGAGTTTAGTTGAATTTGGCTATAGAGAAAAAAAGGAAAATTAAGCCATTGCACATTAAAGTTTGCAAACTATTATCTATTTCAAATGTACCATAAAGTGATATTTTAAAAGGAAATTATAGGAGGGTTAGAAAGAAAGAAATTCTTAAGATATTAGGGAAGTAGTGATTTGGCAACAGATTGCAAGGGCATAGGAGGTTATTGATAGTGAGATATTTAGGTTAGAAATATAATGCATGAATAGAAATACCAGCATTTAAAATTTTTTCTAATATAAAATGGACACCAAATCATCTGGCCTTAATGCTAGTCTCTTTCCTCAAACAACAGCACTATAGCTTTATCCAAACATTGTATAGGTCTCAAATGTTGCCTTTCGTGTCTTTTTTGCACATAGCAATTAAGAAGAAAGAATGAAAGAAAGAAAGGCAGGGAGGAAAAGAGGGAGAAAGGGAAAAAGAGAGAGAAGGAAAAAAGGAGATAAAGAGAGAAAGAAGGCAGAAGGGAAGGAAGTAAAACAATAAAAGCTATTATACTACACAGTGCATGTTATCTTCAGTATCTCAAAAAAGATGAATATCACTGATGAAAAGCATTTTCCGAACAAAGACGAAAGTGTATGAAAATATATAAATAGAAATAGGGTACCACTAATTCAGCAAAGCTTGCATTTGGAAAGAAAGCACATTACCACCATCTGTCTCTCAAGTCACGAATGGCTTTACAGTAGGAAGGCGTATCAGTCAGGGTCCTAACAGAAAACAGATGGCAGGATCAGAAGGAATGACTGAAGAGGGTTTAATGAAGGGACTGTCTACAAAGGTATGGGTGGAATTAAGGGAAACAAGCAAGTATTGATAAAGCACCTCAGGACTAGCAACAGTGGAATCTATCAACACCTCCAGGCCTGAAAGGGCAAAAGAGGGAGCAGTTACCAGAATCCAGGGGAAGCTGGAGCTGGAGCTCTAGGAAAAGGCTGTGACAGCTGGATGGGAACTGTGACTTTGAGGAATGCAGCCACTGCCTCAGCCCCAAAGGGCAGGAACCAAACTCTCTCTTCCTAGTCTCTGATCCCCTGCTGGTGCATCCCATGGACTGAACTCAAATGGAAGCCAGAAGCAACGGAGCTTAGTTGACACTACAAGTAGAGGTCAGCATGAGACAAAAAGCAGGGTGGATAGTGCAGGAGAGGTGGAGGAGAATAGAAGTTACTGGGGGTGAGGTAAGGGCGCAAATGGAGAATATCCAGTTAGTTCCCTGATGGTAGAAACCCTTTGTTTCTGTACATACGTACAGATCTCTATACATACATCCCACCACCACTACCTCATCACTCTGCTGACATCAGATACAATGTTTGGCACATAGCTGGCCTTGATAAATTCTTAATGACTAAACAACATAATGATATATATATTGTTGACAAAAATTAGAATAAAACATGGAGAAAAGATCAGAGCATTGGAGAGAAGCAAAGTACATCTAATCTCATTTTCTTTGGATTCTCTTTCCAGTTTCACAAATTTCTAAGGAATCCTAGAAGACAAAATAGCAGAAAGACTGGAGAGAAGAGAGATCTTTCACATTTTTTAAGGACCTACCTCAGACAGGCCTCTTTCTCTAGTCTCCCATACAAGGGGAAAGCACTATCGTGAGATGATTTTCTAAATTTATTCATTTCAACACCATTTCCACATTTCATTTCATGCCAGTTCCCCTCTATCCTTGAATACCCTCTCTATTCCTCTCCATTAATCTTCATTAAATATCCTCTTCATGCCAAGAAATGTTCCCCTTATTTTTTTCCTCCTCTATGTTAATGCATAATATCATTGTGTATTTATTTGCTTTTTGCTTTATAATGGTCTTGTTTTTTAGATATATGTACCCTAAAATAGTACCCTGAAGGAGAAGCAAGAAAGAATCTAACAAATTTAAAATATACTACAAGACATATGTTGTATAAATGACATCTCCTTATTCTTCACAACTGATTGGCAATATAGAGATTGTTAATCTCTGCTTATAAAGAAACTGAAGACAGCCAATTTTCATAAAGCTACACAGTGAAGCCAAGATTTCATGGGCCACATTCTTGTGTGGGGAGGGAACACATCTCACAAACTCCCACCTTCAATCTTCCAATCCCCGTCTTTCATCATTTGTGATAAGATGGCCTTTAATGGCCCCAATTCTTCATAACCACCCCCCTACACAACCATAGCCTTTGCCATGTGACTTCACAGTTCCTCCCTTTGAAGAGGGAATACTAGCAACATAACCAAAAGCTTGGAAAGTGCCTGCAACAATTGGATTTGCTTTCTTGCTCCTGCGTCATTGCCATGAAAACATTACCCAAGTTGGCCCACTGATCCCAGGAGGAGAATGAGAGACAGAAAACGAAGCCAAGTCAACCCAGCCAAGCACTGCCTAAACCAGTTGACTTCCAGAAACATGAGCAAGCCCAGATGACCTCAATGGAGTCACCTAGCTAAGCCCAGCTGAGATCACCCAACCTTCAGCTGACCTACAGATCTAAATAGTTCCTGTTTAAACAATAACAAAAACTCTGATTTCAAAATGCTTGCTCCTTCCTCCACTATACCCCATTATTCTTAGGCCAAATACTAACTTACCCTCTGATCTCAGAAACACTGACCTCTTTGAAATTCAACTCTCCATTATAAACGAGGGACTAAACTTCTCTTATAATGGTCTCCAAATTTTTAAGTTCTAATATTCTATGATTTTTTAAATTTTATTTACAGAGGATTCTGACATTCCATTATTGTTTCCTTTTCCTTATTCTTCTCTCTAAATGATAATACAATGGTACATAACAGAATCTCATAAACTGTTTGTTCCTTGGTTCATTTAACACATTTACCACATGCTGGGCATAAGAACAACTATATGTTGAGCATAAGACAAAGCTCTGTCATCAGAAACTTATAATTATGTAAATAAAAGTTAATTATGACAAATAAGATAAAAATTTCAAAAATTTTTTCATACTAAGTTATTGCTTTTATTCACAGGTAGATAATTATGATGTATCCAGGCTCTATTTTTTTTTTTTGGAGAGAATATCTTTCACAGGAAAGAGGGCTCAGTGAACAAATAACCATCTTTCAATGGATTATTAATTTTCCTCCTTATTAGCATTGTCTGTGCCAACCCACCATTTAGGAGTTCCACCCCATGTGCTCAGCAGCTAGCTCTATGCAGTTCTCAATACACTCAACAGCCTTTCTCCATGAGGATAGGGGCATGGGACACATGAGTCATAGGGACCCACCCTATGATGATGTGTTGTTATGGACTGAATTTTGTGCCCACCACACAAATTTGTGTTGGAGTACTAACCCCAAGTACTTCAGAATGTGACATTATTTGGAGATAGTGTCTTTACAGAGATGATTAAGTCAAAATGAGACCATAAGGGTGGGTCCTAATCCAATATGACTGGTGTCCTTACACGAGGGGAAATTTGGACTCAGAGACAGACATGCACGAAGTGAGGTGACATAAAGAGATATAGGGAGATGACAGCCATCTACAAGCCAAGCAGACAGGCCTGGACCAGATTCTACCCTCACAGCCCCCAGAAGAAACCCACCCTGCCAACACCTTGCTGTTGGGCTTCTAGCCTCCTAAACAGACAATAAATTTCTGCTATTTAAGGCACTAGTTTGTGTTATTTTTTTATGGTAGTCCTAGCAAACTAATGCAGGTGTCACTGTGTACACTTACCATAGCTAACCCTACTCTAGCCACATGGAGATTCACTTAATAAAAAGGAATGCATTGTGTATTTGAAAACTGAATTTGCCTATAAGCAAGATACTATCTCTATAATTAGAGAAGTGCATCTGTTTTTATGACACTGCAGTTTCAGTGGTACTTGAGCATTGATAAAAACATGACTAAGGCTTTGTGATTGACATTTCACAAAGGAAGGGGATAAATGTCTATTTAATAAACTACTTTTGAGGAGTAAGAATTTTCCTATCACCTTAGAATGGCAATTCCAAACTCACAAGAAGTCAAAACCATAAAATCATATTAAAATTTCTTTTCATAATTTTGTATTCATTCAACTTGTAACTCTGGAACTGTGGCATATGTGCTGGGGAAGTGAACTGTTAATAGGAAGATAGGAAGTTCTGTTCTTAGTTATAGGAATTTATTTAAATTGTAGCATTGGCAAGGCTTTTGTTTTGAAGAGCTTCACCAAAGCAAATCCATCAGTTCTGAAGTCAGATTTCTATTAACATATGCTAATTTTAAATGAAGAACATACTTGAAATTGGTTTTCTCACAACTTCATGAATCCATACATGGCTATAGGAAAGCAGATATTTACTTGCCATCTTCATAAACTTCCATCATTGCCAGATGGCTTTAATATTTGAATCTCTCCATATGTCCTAACTTAAAAAGCGCTCTCTTCCCCCAAACGTGCTCCTCCTGCTGCCTGGCACATTTCTGCTAATGGTAGCATTATTCTTTCAGTTGCCCAGGCAAGAACTTAATTATGAGGGATACCCTTCTCTTCCCACATATTCAGTTAGTTATCAAGTCCTACAATGTTTCATGAAGCGGCTGTATATGCAAAGTGGCCCCAAATGCAGGAGTCAAAAAACCAAAGATGAGGCAAACAAATCCAGTTTGGTGGTATGGGTGTTTTACTGGGAAACTTGCAGACAGTGGGCAGCCACAAGATAGGTAGATCTCTGCACTGTTACTTCCAGACTCAGGACTTATATACTATAGGGAAAGGGGTACACATGCTTTAGAGGGAATGGGTAGGAATTTGCTAAGGACAGAGTTTAAGTATGCATTTGTGATCTTTTTTTTTTTTTTTTTTTTTTTGAGATAGAGTCTCACTATGTTGCCTGGGCTAGAGTGCCATGGCATTAGCCTAGCTCACAGCAACCTCAAACTCCTGGGCTCAAGCAATCCTTCTGCCTCAGCTTCCCTAGTAGCTGGCACTACAGGCATGCACCACCATGCCCAGCTAAGTTTTTCTATATATTTTTAGTTGCCCAATTAATTTCTTTCTATCTTTAGTAGAGACAGGGTCTCGCTCTTCCTCAGGCTGGTTTCAAACTCCTGACCTTGAGCGATCTGCCCAACTTGGCCTCCCAGAGTGCTAGGATTACAGGTGTGAGCCACTGCGCCCAGCCCATTTATGATCTTTGATCTAAGGGCTGGGTAAGTACAGGATCTTACAAAAGGAACAATAGATAAACTGTAAATCTTAGTGGCATTCCCAGAACTGGGGTTAATCAGAAGTCAACAGGGTGGATTAGCATCCAAGATGGAGTTACTTTGGCTTCCACATACAGATTCTATATTTGTGCTTTCTTTGACAAGCCACCACCTCATTTCAAATTCACTTGCCCATGCTATTAAAACAGCCTGTTAAGTGTATCCTATCTCCAAAATTTTTCTCTTTAAGCCAGCCTTGCCTTGTTTAATGTCCCTCAGTCCAATGGCATTTAAATTACTCTTCTACTCAAAAATTTTGGAAGGTTCTTCATTTCTTAACAATAATATTCAACATTGAATGAATTGTTTAATAATTTATATCCCACTTATCTCCCTTTATCTCCTCTTACTCTCCTCCTACTTCTATTTATGATTTGTACATGTACCACTTTTTCACCTTTTTCCACACTTTTCTTCATAACTTTCTTTTTACTCAGAATGCCCTTACCTCCTATGTCTGCCATTCTACCAATTCTGCAAGGTCCATTTCAAAGATAACCTTTTCTTTTTCTGAAATCTAATATAGCCACACAATCTCATACCCTAAATGTTTGGGTCCAATGAATTTCTGAATTTAGAATCTTTTAGAATTTATATGTGCACATACCATTTATCATATAACATCCCCAGCAGAGTCTGATCTGTCTCCTGAGATGAACTACATTAATTTTTCTGCAATAAAACTTATAAATAATATCACACAAAGAGGGGTATAAAAATATCATAAAAGCTTCATGTCAGTTGAAGTCAGAATTTGCAATCAGAGGCATTTGCAACAAACTTATTTTTTAAAAACTTGGTTTTCAGAGCTTCGAAGATTTTGGAATTGTGGATAAGGGTTTGTGAGCCTATCATACTTTTCTCATACTTAAAATACTAAAGATTTACTGATTTCTACTCATTTTACATTTATTTATACCTATCATACAAGAAGAAATTATTATTGGCCAAGTACTATACTAAATATTTTATATGCATGCATCAATAAGGAACCTACCAGAAAAACAGAAACCACTTTAAGAATTTACAACAGGGAATTGCTCATACAAGTGACTGGAGAAACTGAGAACAAAACAGAAAAGAGTAAGATAATCAGAGAGCAGAAATAGCAGGAAGCCACTGCCATCCCTAGGACAGAGAGAAAAACGAGGTGATGCTGTAGGAGCCCAGGAGCTAGGGACACCTAAAGGAAGCAAGAAGCAAGGTGAGTCTGTACAGCAGGAGCTGTCAAGATTCCAGTTCTTTCCAATTTGACCTATATATTCAGTGCAATTCTGCTCAAAATTCCAGCAAGTTATTTTGTGGATATTGACAAACTAATTCTAACATTTATATGGGAGGCAAAAGACCTACAATAGCCAACACAATATTAAAAGAGAAGAACAAAGTTAGAGGACTGACACTACCCAGCTTCAAGACTTACCATAAAATGAAAGTAATCACAACAGTATGCTGTTGGCAAAAAAAAAAAAATGGACAAATAGATCAATGGTACAGAAAGAGAGCCTAAAAATAGACCCATAAATATAGTCAGCTGATCTTGACAAAGGAGCAAAGACAATACAATGGAGTAAAAATAATCTGTCTTTTCGACAAATGGTACTGCAGGTACTGGAACAACTGGACATTCACATGTAAAAAAAAAAAACCAAAAAAACAAATCTAGACACAGACCTTACACCCTTCACAAAAATTAACTGAAAATGAATGGTAGACCTAAAGGTAAAATACAAAACTATAAAACTCCTTGAATATAACATAGAAGAAAACCTAGATGACCTTGTGCAAGGCAATAACTGTTTTAGATACAACATCAAAAGCATAATCCATGAAACAAAGAATTGATAAGCTGAACTTCATTAAAATTTAAAACTTCTGCTCTGTGAAAGACAATATCAAGAGAATGAGAAGACAAGCCACAGACTGGGAGGAAATATTTGCAAAAGACATATCTAATAAATGATTGTTATCCAAAATACACCAAGAAATATTAAAACTCAATAGTAAGAGAACAAACAATCCAATTAAAAATGGGCCAAAGACCTTAACACATACTTCACCAAAAAAAGATACAAGATGGCAAATAAGCATATGAAAAGATCTTACACATCATCTTAAATTTTCAACAGGAAAGTGTAAACTAAAACAATAATGTGATACCACAATATATCAGTAAAATGGTCAAAACCCAGAGCAATACCAAATGCTGGCAAGGATATGGAGCAACAGAACTCTCTCATTCATTGCAGCCATTTTGCAAGACAGTTTGGCAGTTTCTTACAAAACTAAACATACTTTTACCATATGATCCAGCAGTTACACTTTTTGGTATTTAACCACAGGAGTTGAAAACTTATGTCCACACAAAAACCTGTACATAAATGTTTATAAAAGATTTATTCATAATTGCTCAAACTTGGAAGCAACAAAGATACTCTTCGTTAAGTGAATAGATTAATAAAGTGCAGTTTATCCAGACAATGGAACATTATTCAGAACACTTAAAAGGTAAATTGAAGCACAAAAAATGTTTAAAAAGTTTATTTGAGCAAACAATGATTCATAAATCAGGCAGCTTCAAATCAAAAGGGGAAGTGGTTTGGAAACCACTTCCCAAAGAGGGAACACAGGAAGGAAGCTTTTATAGGATGAACTCTGAAGTAAAGCAAAAAAAGCAAAACCAAAAATTGATTGGTTATACTTATACAGTTGCTGTATTTGGTCTATCCTGCTGTAAAGTCCCTGGTTATATAACTATAAATTAGTTGGTGACTTCTGATTGGTTGAGCTTAAGTTTTATTTTTCTTTAATGTAAGCATTTAACAAAAAATAGCCCAAGTTAATATTTTGCTAATGTTTGCAAATCAAGCAAGGTCTTATAAGGTTACTTATAAGACCTAACCAGCTTTGTCTGCTCAGGAACTCTCCAGGCCTAGTCTCCATTTTAATTTAACAGCATTAGATAGAAATGATCTATCAAGCCATGAAAAGACATGGAAGAGACTTAAAAGTATATTACTAAGTGAAAGAAGCCAATCTGAAACATCTACATACTATATGATCCCCACTATGTGACAGGCAAAGCTATGTAAACAATAAAAAAGATCCATAGCTTCCAGGAATTGGGGGATGTACAGCAGAGCACAGAGGGATTTTAGGGCAGTGAAAATACTCTATGACATTACAATGGTGGAAACATGTCACATACCTTGCTACAAACTCATGGAATTTACAACACCAAGAGCAAACCCTGAGGTACACTATGGACTTGGGTGATTATGACATGTCAGTGTAGAGTCACCCATTGTAACAAACATACTACTCTGGTGGGAGATGTTGATAAAGGGAGAGGCTATGCATGTATGGGGCCAGGGGGACTACAGACTGGATGTGTCCCCCCAAAATTCTTATGCTGAAACCCTCACCTCCAATGTTATGGTATCAAAAGGTGGAGCTTTAGGGGGGGAGAGCAATTAGGTCTTGAAGGTGGAGCCCTCATGAATAGCATTCATACTCTTATAAAAGAGACCCCAGAGAGCTCCCTCACTCCTTCTACCATGTGAAGACACAATAAAAAGATGGCTATCTATGAACCAGGAAGCAGGCCCTCACCAGACACCAAATCTGCTGGGCTTCCCAAGATCTATGAGAACTTCTAGAACTATGAGAAGTAAATTTCTGTTGTCTGTAAGCCACAGAGAGTATGGTATTTGTTATAGCAGCCCAGAAGGACTAAGACAGGGGATAGATGGGAAATATCTATACCTTTCTCTCAATTTTTCTATGAACTTAAAGCTACTATAAAAAATAAAGTATTTAAACTTTATTTTAAAAGATGATGACAAAGTTTGGATTTTTGCAACAGGGGATTGGGTTTCTTACCTATCCTCAAATTCTAGGAACACTCAAAGGTCATCTGTGACTATAAATTTCCTAAAACCCACAGACTATTTTACTCTTGAGTTCTTCAGCACTTTTGGATGAGTGTCCCTTCCAGTTCCAGTTATTTATTTGCATCTACTTTGTCATTAGGTTTAGAACATACTGTGCCTTTGTCACTATTTGTTCTAGGACCTCTGACCTTTCAGCTTCAAGCTGGAATTTGGGAGGGAAAATCTTAGCATCTTCTTGCAAAGAATGAAGCAAAAACTGATTGGGTCTCTGCTTTTTTTTTTCCCTCATGCCTTAAGACCTCATTCACCTCATCATCAAACTGGGCTACTTTGAATTGGGCCCCAACAGAATGGAAAAATAAGGGAAACTGTTTTCTCTGTTCTTCGCTACCAAACTCCCAACCCCCAGGAGCTCCTACTCTTTACAACATTCCACCTTTCATTGCTCCTCTCTGACAAGGAGCCTAACATGCTCAGGTGACCCTGTTCCTTCCTGCCCTAGGAGAAATCAGTCTAATTTCACAAATTCTCACTGATGGTGCCAGATGAGTCCTACATGGAATGTACTATTCTTGACTGCGTAAAAAGGATGGAAATCAGAAACTTGAACCTCAGCCCCAGATCTATCACAACTGAAACTTGGGGGGCAGTTATTTGACCTGTCTGACCTTAATTTCCTGGTCCAAAAAATAAGAATGGCAACAATAAATACCATACACAGTTGTAAAGAGAATTAACTATGGTAATACCTGTAGAGTGAATTGCGAAGTGCTAGACAAGTGAATGCTTAGATATTATTGTTGGATTCTACAAGGCACAGAAGTCCATGCATTTTAACTTAACGGTAATTTTTAAATGTCTTCTAAGTTGGAGAGCCAGTCACATTCACAGTGACATTAAGGACTGGTTGACTGCTTCCTCCACCTCTCCCCACCATCCTTCCCTCTGCTCTGGAGCATTTACAACCCACAAGGAGTTCATCTATAAGGAGACAGTGAATGTCTGAAAGTCCAGTTCCATGCTCCAGAACAGCAATACTAATTCAAGTATGAATAAGATGGCCCTATTCCCACAGATTTTTTTGGATAGAATTCTGCTTTTAATGTCTCCAGAGAAACTGATATTTTAGACTTTAGAGAAATTTCAAGATTTGTTTTGGCCTACCCTTTCTCACAAGGACATTGAAATTATTTTGTTATGATTCCTATTATCTATTATTTCAGCCACAGAAAGTTTCAGAGTTAAATAATTAAGCATTATTTTGTCTTTTTTTCTTTTTTCATTTCTTTAAGATACAGATACAAGCATAATTTTCCAGAAACAGCTTTTTAAAGTAAAGAAATAAAAAGCATCTATTTCTACTAGCATTCTATGCCTTTCTTTTTCTAGACTTACACTGGGCTAGCTATGAGCTTCAGAGAATCTGCACATTTCCCTAATTATATAAAATACTTGTATGTACCCATCTTTCTGGGGAAAGGGCTCTTGCTCTTTAGTCATGATTCTTGACTGGCCAAAAGTAAACAATGACTATATGGCCCCTTACTGAGAACTAATCACAATGAATGTCTGTGAACTTTAGACCTACTTCTGAGTTTTCTTTTGTCTACTACAAGGCTTCGGATCTTCCTTTCTCCAGTAATTGTAACATTTGTTTTCTGTCTTAGAAACAGCAAAAATCCAATGACTGGCACATCACCCACTGCCCAGATGAAAGATAAATGCAGATGGACAAATCCTGAACATTGCCCTTTGATCTCCCAGCCCTGCTGGGGTATCTCTCAGGAGTTTCCTTTACAGGACAGTTTGGAAGTATCTTTTGAACAGCTTCATTTTTTCATTTTTATTGGATAAAAAATTACATTCTGTTCAGCACAGAACACATTATTCTGTCATAGCTGCAAAGAAAGAAAAGCATTTTCAAAATGAATATCACATAAAGGATAGATTTAATTCTTGAAAGAAGTTTGGCTCAGTAAGGTAAACAGAAAAAAATATTCTGGAGAGATTTATAGGGAACAATGACCTCTGATCATACAGGACTCTATTTGAGAGAGAGCAAACTCCTTTATGTAATTATTGACTTGTTGTTGTTGTTTGCATCAGATAGTTTATTAAGAGAAGCACGAAATGCCAGAGTATGTTGGATGCCTTTGAATACACAGAAGAAATAGACACCTTTGTCTTTGGCCAAATTAGTGATGTTCTAAGTGTAAATTAGCACCTGTTAGAGTACCATTAACTATTTTAGCATAGAAGAACTTCTAGATATAGAAATAGTACACCTGAATAACATACTACATGAGCAGCTTACCCTTTCAATAAGGTCAGGATCACTATGCTATAAATAATATACTAACTAATGCAACTGTGAGCACATATTTACTGCCCATGTTCTGCCTTCTTCATGCAGTCAAGAGCAACTAACACACTGTATCAAACATGGTGGACCTGAGTCAAACCTCCTCTCCTGCTCCAAATAAACCCTGAAGTGAGCTTCTAACAGCACTGCTTAGCTTGAGGCTCAAGAGTTCTCCTGACCATCCAACAATGCACAAATTTTGTTCCGGGTATTATACACAGCCCTATACCACTCCAGAAGGTAGAGAACAAACAATGAAGAATGGGAGAAATGAAGGCTGGTAAGGGAATGAGAGAAAGAACACCTTTTCAATTAATGGGAAAGAAATATGTATCTATCAACAGGGATTGCTTTAAACAAAGGTAGGTCAAGCACTGACTTCTAGGTTGTGATTTGAGGGTTTTGAGAAAAGCTTTTGCTATTCATTTCCCCTTTCCAATCAAATTCAGGTCCACAGTCCCTTATTAGAAACCCAAGAAACCAGATGTAATTTGGGATTTGGAATTTGGGGGCTTCAAAAAAGTTAACACACTTATATCATGTAACACCCATAGTGGGGTATGGGGTAGCACCCCATTATCAAATACATTAATATTTCTGCTGCAAAATGTATGAATATTCACATTGGATGTGAAAACAAAGACTGTTTATGTCAATGCATATCACGTTTGTACCCAATTAGGTCAGATCAGCCTCTGTCATCCAATGGCTTTCCCAAGGTGGAATGCTGCTATGGTAGTTCATCCCAGCCCATCTTTCCCACCTCTCACACATATGCCTTCCCATAAGAATCAAAGGGTGCGTGAGTGGTCCCAAGTTCCCCAGATTTAATTTTAATCTTTAAATAAAAACAGGTCCAGTTCCCATCCAATACAGAGTGGGAAACCCCCTCCTCTGTCACTCTCATTGTATCTCCAAGTCTTCTCCAACTTGTTCCTTCTGCTAGAGTCCCATCCTCATACACACCCAGCTCTGGAGGACTGTTTCATTTTCTCTGCTTCATGTGACCCAGCTATAGAACACAGTCCCTTTTCCTTAGAGAGTCCAATGCAAACAAAGCAAGATGAAGATAGAGAGGAGGAGAGAGAGATGGAAGATGTTAAGCTTGTAAAATGAATGAGATGTGGCTTTACTAGGGTACAGGAAGTGAGGAAGAAACATTACCTTCCTGGCTTGGGTAAGAGGTTAGGGATTAGTAGTTTCTGCTAATACAGATACCACGTTGTTTCAACCAAAATATTTCCACAATCAATGAAAGAATTTTACTGAAGATACAGGAAAAGCGGCGAGGCGTTTATATCTCAGCACAACACAGAAAATGAATGAAATTTTTAAATTTAAGATTCCTCATCCATTCCTACCACTCAGAACTATGTTTCTTCAAAGCATTTGAGATTCTAGCCATGATGCTGGGACTTCTCTCCATATATCTGTGCTGCCCAATACAGTAACCACTCGTCACACGTGGCTACTGAGCACTTGAAATTTGGCTAGTCCAAACTGGGATGTGCTGTCTATGTAAATACATTACTAAAATTAATTTTACTTGTTTCTTTCTGGTTTTTAAATGTAGATACTAGAAAATTTAAACTTCTATGTGACAAATATTATGTTTTTATTGGATAGTGCTGATCTAAGTCTTTTTCAAATCTTCTTCTCAGGAGTCTCTCTCCTCTCTTGGTCTTCTTTCAGAAACTCAAAAGTTCTTCCATTCAGTATACTATGCAAGCAGTCTATCCTATATTTGCCAAGCCCAAGAGGAAAAAGAGGGTGAGGAGGGAGTGTAGAAAACAGTTTCCCATTTCATTCTCAGAATGCCCATTAGGGTGGTTTCTTAAGTATAGCCTATCCTCTCCCAAAAATGAATTCTGCTGCTGACTTTAAAATATAAAAATATTCTTTCTACTCCAAACATATATAGAAAAACATATTTATTAATCAGGAACTTTACAGAACTATGTAGAATATGACTAACCTGAAATTCTTAACTTTTTGTCTTTTTGTTGAACCAACATGAAAAATCTTAAATGATGGATGATTCTTTATTTGAGTCTCAGAGATCCCAGGGACAAGACTGGGAAGGAAAGCAAAAGGAGATTGCACCCTTTAAGGAGATTTTATCCTAGGCACAGAAATGCCTGATGCAACAAGTCTGCCTATTGTTAGAAAATATCTCTTTGTTCATGCCTTCAATGGGTACTAAGCACCTTCTAGGATGACAGTGCTGAGTGCTGAGCAGTAGGTAGTCAGAATATTCAAGTTCTCTGGAGGCAGTATCCTCCCAAGTACAGAAAATGCCAACAGATAAAACCGTCTGATTTTCTGTATTTCCATAGCTGAACATTGTCACCTTCTGATGATTTTATCTTGGTGGTTAAAAAATGAGTCATGTTAATAGTCACATTTTCATTAGAGGAGAAAAATAAAGATAAGACACTACAGATATTAAAGTTACACAAATAAGGCTAAAAGATAAGAAAAAGAGCAAGATAATTCCACAGCTTTTATTTCCATAGCAAATAAAAAATACCTTGCCTTTCTTTCCTTGAAATCACCACCCTACTTTATATAGTCTAAGAACAATGTGCCAGAGATCCTTCCTTAGGAAAAAAAAAAGGTAAAAGAATAAAAAGATCACCAATCTTCAATACACTTCTGTAAGAGCTGTAGAAATATTATCCATAAGACTCTTTATGAGTCTTGGGGAGCAAACCATATTTTATTAACAATGACCAGGATTTAATTCAATCTTTGTACACTATTTAAATAATAGTGTACAATAGGTAAATTTAGTAAGTTAGGTGAACTCAAAGTTGTTCCATGTACATTTACTTCATACATGTAGGGGGGATCACCCAATTACTAAAATTACTGATGTTCATACATATTCTTAGGGATACCAGTTCTTCTTTTTTAATTAGTCAGAATTTCACATTATTTAGATACTTAAAATACTCAAATTCACATTGAATAAATAGTAATGACACTAGCCAACACTGCATATTTTCTATAAGCTAGGCACTATTCTAAGCACTTTACATATATTGACATTCGATTCTTACTACAACAATAAGAGGTAGGTATAATTATTAGCCATATTTTATATATGAAGAGACTGAAGCACAGAGAAATTACCTAACTTGCCCAAGGTCACCAGTTAGTGGCAAAGCCAGAGCAATCCCAAGTCAGTTAGTTTTAGAGACCTCATTTTTCAACATTCTGTTCTGCTTTTTAATAAAATGATAATAATAAATGACATTTTGTTTAATTCACGATGATAAGACTCTCTGAAATCTTACGTCTCTGACAAAACTGAGCACAAATAGTTAACAAAGCAGGCATCAAAATAAAACTGCTTCAAAACTAAATTGCAGGTACAGTTACCCAGAATGATCCATATAAGCCAGTAATTTACCTCTGAACATCACATGTGGTTGTATTGACCCTAAAGTTGAAATAAAGAGAATGGTTGATAAAACTGAAAAATAATTTTAAAAACGTGACAGAGATGCCACGGGAAGAGCAGTCTATGATAGCATGGAGGAGATCAGTGCTAGAGTCCAGGTAAGAAATGATGCAGGAGCTGACCAGAGACATAGCTTGCCCGACCATCCTGGCGAGAAGGAAGGGGAGAGAGATAGGGGAGACAGGAGAGGGGACAAAGTGCAGGTGAATTTCAGTGAGAGAAGCCTGGAGCCTACTGGGGACCTTATTGAGGAAAATTGTGAAGCAGAGAAGAAAGAGGATAAAGGGGAAAAAAGGTATCAGCGAGGACCAAACCCGGGGAGGCTCAGAGACAGGCAAAGGCCTAAGCGGGGAGTCCCTTTCTCCCTCTCACAATCCAAGTTACTGGTAAGCTTTTACACCCCCATAAACCCAAGCACTGCGGCAACCACAGAATTGTGGGGAGAACTTGCATATCCCAGCGCTTGGACACTCCATGTGGGGTTCCCCTCCAAGGAGAATGACCCCAGAGGCCGGAGAGCCAGCTTTCTTCCATTCACTCTTATCGCTCCCTGCCCTGCCCCACCCACTGCAACCAGGAGAGTACTTTGACCCGAGAATTTGGCCACCAGCCCCGTTTCCCTAACCGGCACGTCCTGCAGTCTGAGGTGTCCACGAGACTGGGGCCCATGCCTCTCCCCTTGGGGACCTGCAGGGGACCTGGGTCCCCAATCTCGGAACTCCCTACCTGCCAGCATTTTGCCGGAGACCCACGCCAGAGGGTCGGACACTCAGGCTGGATCCGGTGCACCCAGGACTTGAGCAGGTCACTTGGGGACACAAGGGAGGTTTAGGAGCTGGACTTGGAAGGTGAGGGAGCCCACATGGGCGGAACTGACGAGAGAAAACTGGGGGGATCCGCGAAGTGGGGAGCTGGGGAAGTGCCCAGCCCCTCCACAGGAAAGCCATACTGTCAGATTAGGGCGGGCGGGGAAGATCCCAGCCCATGACGCCATAGCAACCTAGCGCAGCAAGTGCGGGACCTCAGTGCACGGGCGACACGAGAGGGGCGGAGCTCACTCGCCACAGCGAGTGTGGGAAGTGCGGCCCCTCAGTCACAAGCAACCTTGCTCGCAGCAGCTCCCCCTAGTGGTCGGGAAGATGATCTCTGAGCCCTGCCGGAGCTTTGCAAAGCCTTCCAGACTTGCACAACCTAACTGCACCCAGCCTCACCCCTGTATCCACCTCTGCTGTGGGGGAGAGCAAGCAACCCCCAGGAGCTACAAGGCCCTTCCCAAAGCTCGAGGCATTCAAGGTCTCCACCTAAGGGACCAGAGCTTCTCACAGGCACAAAAGGACATCTCTGCAGTTGGCTTTCTCCTGCAAGATTCAACCACTGTCAGGGAGAGCAGCTCCATAGCTCATTATAGCATCTACCAACTCAATCAAACAGGACATGGCAGATTCTTACAGGTATCACCTACTATCTCGGAGATTAAGCGGGGCAGGGGAGAGATCCCAATAAAATTCACACTGCTTTGAAGAGAGGAAGACAGCAGGATAGAAGCAACCCAAGGGGACACTGCTTTTGGGGAGAGAAACAAAAGTTACAAGCAGCTCTATCTGTGAGGGGTTTCCCTCCTCCACTGCAGAGCTCTGAGCTGATCAGGGAGCTGCTCAGACTCTGTGCAGGGACATTCCAGTGGAGAGCTGGTGCTTGCCAATCCCAGGCTTCTGCAACTAACTCCATTCTGATAATTCTAGTGCATAGAGCCAGATATACACAGGACCCAGCCTCCCAGCAATAGCTTTTCTGTCATTCCTACCAAACTTGGCAGGAAACAGATGCTCCCCTAGGTAGTGCCCTATGACTAGAGGCTGAGCATGCCTCCTCCTCCGCATGGGAGCCAAAGCAGGAGCCCCAGACACCACAGGCGCCACTTGGGAAGCCTAGGGCAACTTCATCAGTGGGTTCTAGGTGTGTGGGGGGAAACCTGGGCCAAAGAGCAGTGATAGCTCACCTACGGGGGACTCTAGGTCATTGAGACTGCACGACAGGGAATCAGCAGTCCTAATGCTGGTGGAACAGCCCCCCCTCACATAAGGGTTGCTCTGACCTTGATATCCCCAGCTCTGAAGTTCTCGCCATGCCTGAGTCAGAGGCTCTGCCCCTGTAGCTCCAGGGCCCCTACCAGGTCTACAACTCTACCTCTGAGACTCCAGAATTGTGCCTTGCCCCCAAGACCCCATTACCGAGTTTCTACCACTACCACTGAGCCAGCAAAACCTCCCTGAGGTGCAACACTTCACTAAGGAATCCCCAACCCTGAACAGCCATCACTTCTGGACTTGGTTTGAGAGAGTCCCAAGCCAAAGAGAACATGTGTCCTGCAATCTCATTACCCAGGGCTGAGAGAAAGGGAGACAGATGAGAAAAAACCAGCAAAAGAACCCTGGCAACATGAAAAAACAAAATAGCTGGACATCCCCCTCGCCCAAGGGAACACAACAGAGCTACTGTAGTGGATCCCACCAACAAGAAAATTGCCAAATGACAGAAATGGAATTCAGAATATGGATGTCAAATAAGATTAACAGAACCAAAAAGAAAATTGAAAACCAACAAAGGGAAGCGAAAAAATATTTCAGGAAATCAATGAAAAAGTCACTAGAGAGCTAGACAACATAAGAAAGGACACAATAAAACTTAAAGAAATGAAAGAGTCACTTAGGGAATTTCAAAACACAGCATAAAGCTTTAACAACAGGCTAAACCAAGGAGAAGAAAGAATCTCAGAGCTTGAAGAAAAGGTTCTCGAGATAACCCAGTCATTCCAAGAGACAAAGAAAAGTATTAAAAAGTCTGAGCAATCACTAAGAGAGATACGTGACTATATGAAGCAAACTAACACTTGAATTACAGGTATCCCTGAGGGAAGAGAAGAAAGAACTAAAAGCATGGAAACCCTATTTTATTGATGACAACTTCCCTGGTATCACCAGAAATTCAGACATACTGATACAAGGTAGAAATTGAACACTGGGAAGATTCGTAGGAAATAGGGCATCTCCCAGACACATAGTAATTAATTTGGCCAAAGTAAAAATGAGAACTTCTTTGAGTGGATCCCCAGTGGGAACCTGGTGAACCATTTCTCTAAGGCTAGACACAATGGACTCAATGATTCCATAGGTCGTCAGGAAGTTCATAGGCTCCCCTCCTCCATACAAAGTGATAATGGACCCTCTTTGTAGCAGAGATAACCCAGCAAGTAAGCAGAGTCCTACATCTAGAATAGAAAATTCATGTGTCCTGGAATTGATGCAGGAAAATGGGATAGGCTATTGACACGTGTCCTCCTTCGGATAAGGGTAGCCCTCAGAAGCAGGCTTAAGTTAAATCCCTAAGAGATAGTTTATGAGAGACCTTTCCTAGCACACTGAGGTAAGTATGGCAATATAATCATGAGTAAGGAAAACAGTAAAGCAATATGTCAAATGAGTGGGGCAGGTACTAACCATTATGCATAAGTTTGTTCTTTCAGGGTCCCCATCCCAGTTGGAAACAGAGAAGTGGAATGGACCCTATGAAGTGCCTCTAACAACTCATGCCTTGTTGAAATTGTCAAAAATAAAAGCTTGGGTCCATTATATCATACCAAAGTAAAGAGGTATCCCATGGAAGAAGAGGACAAAACTCCCAGTAGAAGCACCAGACTGTAGGCAATCTAAAGAATCTGTTTAAGGAAAAAGGAAAATGTTGATATTTTTGCTAACTTTTCTTTGGTTATTTGTTCTGTCTATAGGATGGAAAGACAACTTCTTAGTGAGGATTTCCCCTACCTATGGCCTCTTCTGTTGATCTGTCTTGCTGCTGGGTTTGCCATCCTAAATCTTGTTTGGTGTAAGTACTTCTGTATATGATTTCTAAATTTGAAGAAGCAAATAGACTTTATATTTCCTTTACATTGGCTTTTATTGATTGAAAGTGTTAATTTACCTAGTGGCTTTCAGTGTTGGAATCATTAGACTACTAAAGTAATTGATGTTCTTATCATTTATCTGATAGCAAAAGCTCTCATAGCCAGTTTTTGAAATATGAGGGTTAAAAAAATCCCTCACTATTCCCATTCCTATCCTTCTGAAGAACATGTGTTCCTATCATCACATAATGATAATAAGAAGGAGGAAAAAGATGAGAAGAATGATAACACTAATAATTATGTTGTACTTGCCATGTGCCAAGCACTATGCTAAAATATCAGAGTATTTCATTTAATTCTTAAAACAGCTTGATTAGAGAGGTTCAATGGCATTGCTATTTTACAGACAAGGAAACTAAGAATATGAAAGAATAAAAAAAAATCTTATTAATCAAGTGGCAGAGGTTTTTTTACCAAGTATAATTATACTTCTAAGCCCCTCTTTCTAACAGAAAGAAAGGAGCCTTTTCCCAAAGTCAAGTTTCTGTAAAGATCCCCTATATGCTGTAAGGAATTCCTGCACTTTGAATCACAAGCTACACATCTGTATAATTGAGTGTGTGATTGCCCAGAAAAGTGATATCTAACTTAATTCTATCATCTCTGAGAAGGAACCCCAAATTTATTTATAAACCATAATACTCCTTTGGATTAATATCAGAACATGTGGAACTCCTTATGTTTTTGTTGAGCCTATTATTTTACCTCCTCTTTCTAAAAGATTTGAGATGCTAAGATGATAATTCTTCCCAAAGAACAGAAACACAGATTAGAGCTCCATTTTTACCAGCATGAACCACGTCTTGTTCCAGATCCTGAATTCTAATGGGGAAGTCCCAGTCATCACAGCAGTACCGTAAAAGATCAGTTATGTTCCCCAAGACCAGATTCCAGTGATTACCCTGGCATCAGATTGTGACGTTAATAAATTTAGAAACATGAGACAAGAATGCCTCACATACAGTCCCAGCTCGCTGTTAATTTGTGATGGGACTTTAAATAAGCCATTTAACTTCTTCCCCATTTGCTTCCTCATCTGTAAAATCAGGATTAAAAATAAATTCTCAGAATTTTGTCAGCATTAATTATTGTTTTGAAAGCATACTAAGGTCTAAGCACTGAACAGAATAATGTTAAAACATCCAAATCAGTATCTTGATTTGTTTGGGGTCAAATATCTAATTTGGCAAAAGATTTTGATGAATTCTCAACAAGTTCATCAAAGTACTGTCTAGGCAGGTTAAAGTGACCCCTTTGTAACACCATACCAAAGTCTTTCATTGTGTAAACAACAAAATAAGTGTTCACAATGGACTGCGCCAAAAGCACATATAAGTGCACTAGATGATAACTGAATATTGAGTAAAACATCAATTTGGTGAAATGTTTTTTTTCTTTGATATGTAGAACTCCTTCATAACATGAAATTATAGTAACCACTGGCATTTCATTGTAAATATCACATGGAAGCTTTTGGATAGCTACAACTGACTTAATAGAATAAAATTTGAGAGATTAAATATTTCTTATTGATTATATTTTAAACAACTCTGTCTTATTGTCCTAAAGGAGAATAGCCTTTCTGCATTAGTAAAGTCTAATTTCTGAAACTTATGGGAAATACACACTTTTTTCCTGTGGGTGGGGGCATTAATCCAGCCAACAAATATCTATTTAATACTATCATGGGCCAAGTAATATTCTAGTTACTGTGAGTACAATAGCAAAAAAAATAGATGACAACTCTGACCCTTGTGGAGTTTACATTCTAGTGGAATGGGAGGAGAGACAGAAAAATAAAAAACAAATGTAAATAAATAAAATATATAGAATATCAGATGCTGACAGATATTATTTCTAAAAAACCGGAGAAAAATGACAAAGACGATGAGATAACTGGAAGATTTGGAATGGATGAAGTTAGTAGTTTCATTTTTTTTTTTTGTTTTACTTTTTAAATTTATACACACACACACACACACACACACACACACACACACACACACACATGCCCCAAAGTTAGTAGTTTTATACACAGTAGTCAGGAAAGGGCCCCTCTGGCAGGAGACATTTGAAAAAGACTTGTGTGTACCCTTGTTTGTGGCTATCTAGAGAAAATGTGTTCCATTGAAAGTAACATGTGGTTAAAATAACAGGTTCATATAAAGGAATTCATGGAAGAACCACTTTCTGGCAAATCAGCCTAGGAAATTCTTAGCCTTTCTCTTTAGTCTTCCTGAGCCCAGTCAGCACCCCCTTACTCCTAAGGCAAAAATCACAACAGAAATTGTAGAATTCATCTGGCCACTCTCTTCTCATCCTTTCATCATCCTCAGTAGTATATCAACCAAAATTTGCTTCACTCTAGTCCATTGGCTGCCATATCCTTTGATAACATCTACCCTCATCTGTCCTCACCCTGGCCTGCTCTTGCTGACTTAGAGCCTCTAATATTCTTCAACACATTTCTGCATTGGCTCCATTCCAATTCCCAACTCTTCAAGTTGCCATTGAATGCACAGTTCTGACATTTAGTGCATGCAATTCAACCAAAGTTTTAGATTAAATTGGCCTGCTTCAGCATCTATATCCAAGACAAATGTTAATACATTTTCTCTACATTTTCATTGGAAGTATTTGTCTAATTTTAGGGGGAATATATCATCAGAACAGATGCATTCCCAACTGGCTGGAATCCAGCTATTTCCAAGCACAGAACATGATGGTGAGTGACTCCTTCAATAAGAAGTGTTTTGGGGAAAAAAAATTGGCAGTAGCTTTGTAATGATTGGAATGAGGAAAAAACTGAATACAAAGACACTAGTTAAGAAGAACAAGCATGACATAGGATTTGGACAAGGGTGGTAATAGCTGGATTTGGAAGGGGAAAAGGAGATAGAATATTGCAAAGGAAAAATAGGCAAGACTTAGGAGGAAAGGAATGAAGATGAATCAAAAATAACTTCATTATTTTAAGCCATGACCAAAATGGAGAAATTGAGAGGATATGCTGATTTTGAAAAACAATTTTTATAGTGTCATAGAAGTTAAGAGAACAAAGTAAGAGTTTCAAGGCAATGAGGGAAATCAATAAGGCAAATGTTATGGGCAAGTCAAAAAAATGAGTCAGTTAAAAAGTTTTTAGATGTGTTTCCCGAAAGATCACTGGGGACTATGAAGAAGATTCCAGGAAAGTAGCAGGGCTAAATTCAGACCTCAAGGAAATAAATGAGTAAGCAGTGAGTAAGTAGAGGTGAGAAGTAAGTATTTTAAGGAAGTTTGGAAGTGAAGAAAAAGTAAAAAAAAAAAAAATGATATAATGATTCAAGATGTCAAAGGTGAGAAAGGGTCACACCATCCTCATTACAAAGTAACATATAAACTGTAAAATAATGTCTCTTACAAGTATTAGGAGTCATTTTTAACCTTAAAGGTCAATATATTCTGGCCAGGAATGGTGGCTCACACCTGTAATCTTAGCACTCTGTGAGGCCAAGGCAGGAGGATCACTTGAGGCCAGGAGTTCAAAACCAGTCAGAGCAAGAGTGAGACCCCATCTCTACAAATATAGAAAAATTAGTGGGCATGGTGGTGCATAGCTGTAGTCCCAGCTTCTTGGGGGGCTGAGGCAGGAAGATTACCTTAGCCCAGGAGTTTGAGGTTGGATCGAGCCATGATGATACCACTACACTCTAGCCTGGGTGGCAGAGTGAGAGCCTGTCTCTAAAGAAAAAAGTCAATGTATTCTGAAAGGAACTGGCACAATTTCTTTCTGTTAACATCTGTTGGCTTGGTATGTGATTGCATAATAGTTGATTACATAGATGCTGTCTCAGAAACATAGAAAAATACATGTAAAACTCAAAAAGAGGTTCTGACAAGTTGTGTTCACACCTTTCTATTCTGTAAATGAAGGTTTTTTTGTTAAATGTGAAAGCGAGACACAGAGAAAAGGGTTTTTAATTTAAGGTTCATACCCTCTCTTCTGAGGGCATATTTATAAAACTAATTGCTTTATAAAATCCAGAGTGCAAGCAAGGATTCGAGTTGCAGAGCAACTAATAGACTTCTGCATTTGGCAACTTGGTTTCTCCAAGTCATAGAAATGAAAACAAAGCATATATGAAAAATGACTGTCCTACTGTTATTTGAGTGTTTGCATATCGTTACCCATAAAGGAGCAGAAACGCAGTGTCAGACTTGTGCATACTCAGAAAGGTAAAAGATAGCATCTCGGGAATGAGACTAGAGAAATGTGACTCATTTCTTTTGTTCCTTGCCAAGCTTACCTTGACATTTACTTCTATAAACATAGTCAGCAAAGACTATGCAAAGAAATTATCTTTTGAATCTACATCTGGATTTTTTCTTGGCTGCCACATCCTAACCAGCTAGGAGAGCTTTCCTCTCTTCTACTCAACAATAATGCTAATAATTAGCAACATAATGTACCTTGTATCGTATCTTACTTCAAACTTTTTCCTTGACTGCTAGTCTCATTTTCTTTTTGCCCTAACACTGTCAAATGCAAAAATAATTATTTTTGCCTTTCATTGATTATCCTGGTATGTCATGATGGCCAGGGAAAGGGAACACTGGGACACTTAAAATTATTTGGTGTTGGGATGACTTTATTTCTTTTTTTACTTATACATTAGAATGTTATTCTAGAACTAAGTTCGGAAGGTAGAAGTGCATATGTATATCAATCCTAACTGGGCTCTCCTGTTTTGTTTTTTTCTTTTTGGTTACCTACACAACTCAAAGGAAAAGATTAGATTTGGCAATTGTTTCATTTTTTGTTGTGTTTTTTTCTTAATCAACCCAAAATGATTCAAATGAGATACTTTGAGCTTCAGATGAATTTGAGATCTGAATTATTTACATCAGTTGTATGATGATTTTGCATTCGTCTCTTTCTTATGTTTACAAAATCACATTCTGAAACTAAACAGAAATCATAAGTGTGTGTCACTCCATATACTCTCAGTGCATTTCTTGCATTCTTACTCCTCAGCAACTCAGGCACACCTCCAATTACTGGAACTCAATACAAATTGTTCCTGCTTACGATTATGAAAGGATAAAAGGATTGGCCACTAGTCCCACATAAACCCACAGAGAACCTCCCATTACAGATTTATACTATCCTGTCATCCTCATAATGTCAGTTAAGCTTCCTTAGCCTAAATGTTGTATTATAATTTTAGATGATCCACATGATACAAAAGGAAGAGTTTTAGTGTCAATTATTCTATTTACTTGGCCAATTAGAAAACCAAACAAGATAATTCAAGCTGCTATTATGGTTTGGAGTTTTTTACTCTGTTTAGTGGTTGGTTTGTTGATTTTTATCTAAATTGTTTGAATCTACTTTGTATTGTATAGATTCTCCCCTTTGGAAAGGCATTAGACTTCTATAAAATAGTTTCGAAGGATGAGGAGGTTTTTGCAGATATTTAATGTCTACACTTGCAGTGTGATAGAGTCAGTGTGATAGATATTTTTCCCAGAATATCTGAAAGAGGAATTTAAGGGGCAAGAGTTTGCTTAAAAGGTAGGCATAGTAGTCTTGTCTTAAGCTATGTACACACAAAAATTATTCTGCTTTTTTAGATTGTTTCTTTGAGGTGGTTTTAGAAGTTGTCATGAGTTGGTTCCTGAGCCAGATATTTGCTACACCTGGTTTGTTGTGAAGTGTTTTCAGCAACAACTCTTGTAAGGGAATGAGGAAAGCAGGACAGGGCAGAGGGAGAAGTTGGACTGCAATGTGGTTGCAACAGAGGCCTCAGCCCAACTCACAGGGTTCTCTAAAACTGAGATGTTCCCCCTGACCTGAGCTGAATTGAAGCAAAGAGCTAGGCTTTTGTCACTCCTCCCCCTTCCCACCTCATCCCAATCAACTAGTCATAGGAAATACACACAAGGATATAAATTTGCAAAGCCTAAAAGGTTTCTTGGGAAGGAATCAGTTGTGAACCCTCGACAGATAACACTTCTGGCCCTTGGGGGAATGAGGGTCTTGGTTCTGAAGGCTGGCTCTGGAGTACTTACTACTACATGGGTGAAGAATGAAGACTGTAGGGAGGCAAAAGCCTTCCCCATACAGTTTTTTGGTTCTACCGCTGTCTAAGGACCCAAACCTGCAGACAAATTCATGAAGATGTGAGATTTTTTAAAAGTTTGTGCGTTTTTTGTTTTTAAAAAAAATGTTTATTTTTAATTATTATAGGTACATAATGGTTGTTTATTTTCACAGGGTACATGTGATATTTTGATATAGGCATAGAAGGTGAATTAATCAAACCAGAGTAATTGGGGTATCCAACACCTCAAGCACTTATCATTTCTTTGTGTTAGTAACATTCCAATTCTACTCTCTTAGTTATTTTAAAGTATACCCTAACTTATTGTTGATGATAGTCAAATATTGTTCATTCTGTCTAACTATATTTTTGTACCCATTAACCATCCCCACTTTATCCCTTCCTCCCTGCTACCCTTTCTAGCCTCTGATAACCATCTTTCTACTCTCTGTCTCCAGGAGGTCAATTGTTTTTAATATTTAACTCCCACAATTGAATGAGAACATGTGAGATTTGTCTTTCTGTGTTTGGCTTATTTCACTTAATGTAATGTTCTCTAGTTCCATTCATGTTGTTTCAAATGGCAGGATTACATTCCTTTTGTGCCTATATAATATTCCCTTGTGTATATATGTACCACAATTTCTTTATCCATTCATCTGTTGATGGACACTTATGTTGATTCTACATCTTGGCTACTGTGAATAGTGGTACAATAAAAACTTGTGCTTTTATGTTGATAGAATCTTCTAACAAGTCATTTTACCCAATTATAAATATAAAACTTCTCTTGGCAGTAATAACTCATATTGAAAGACATTTTCTTAGAATAAAACTTTAGTTTCTTAAATTAGTATTTCTCAAACTGAGATGTTTGAAGAAATCTCCAAGGAAAGGCAGATCCATAGGATATTTTTTGCAAGGAGTTTGTACATTATTCAAGGATAGGAAACATTGTGAATAGAGTTAATATCTGGGCTCAAGAATCAGAAAGAGCTAAGTTCAAATCCCTCATGTGTTATTGCTTGCTAATTGTGTTGACATTAGAGAAATAATTAAGTTTTTAAATACCTTATCCTCTCATTCACAAGGTTTTGGTAAAGATTAAATAAAATAACCCAGCTAGGATTCAGCATAATGCCTGGTATATTTTGAAATACTAACTAAATGGCATATATTGCCATTATGTCACTAAGTCTTGCAGTTGCTTTGATATAACTTGACACACATCTTTTTTACATTACCTAAAAGAAAGTGCTCATAAGAAGAAAATTTAAAAAAAAATCTGTCATCATTGCTATCCCATCCTATAATTGGCCAAATGTGGTGGTGAGATAATTAAGCTAAAGATACAAGTCCAAAGAAAACCAGCATTTTCAAACTCTTTTTTGCTCCAGGAAAAAAAAATGGGTAAAAAGTCCAGAGAGCCTCATTTAACAAGATCAAAAGAGTTGAAGTATTTGCTTCATAAATGAAGACAAACTATTTTAAAAGAAAAAAAGGGGAAAAAAATCAAACAAAAATCAACCTTAGTCTCTAAAAGACAACTGGTAAAAAGATATATATATATTAATTGTACAAAATCATGAATCTTAGGAAGTTTTAGACACATAATAGGCATTCAATAGATATTCCTTAAATTAAACTATATCATGTGAATAGAGTGAACATGATCTTATTTACTAAATAGTAATTTAAAAATAGAAAAACATAATGAATATCTACCATGCACAAAAATATGTATTAAGAGTTGAAAGAATAGAGATAAAAAAGACATAGTTTCCACCTTTAAGGAGCTCACTATTTAGGTGTGAGAATGCCATGTCTAGAAATGAGTAGAATACAGTGACAGAGTACGTGGGAGGCACAGGGAAGAGACCACTAGCTCTGATGGGAAGGGTCAAGTTTAGGCTGTTAGACATTTTCCTATAACCAATAGCAAGACAGCAAAGGCTTATTAGCAGAGGGATGACATTGTTTGAATTTGCTATTTTTAAAAATTCACTTATTCAATAATTTTTTAATGTCTGTGTTTGTTGTTGCCAGGTACTGTATTAGTGGGCAAAATAGACAATCCCTGCCACCGTGGTTATAACATTTGCAGCAGACTGCAGGATGAACTGAAGCCAGGTTGAAGTTGGTGGCAAAGAGACCAGCTAGCAAGCTGTTCCCTTTATCTTGTGCAGAAATGATGAAGAGAATAGATTTAAGAGAGAGCCAGGAGACAGTCCCACGTTCTTTACAGAACTCAGAATCATATTTCATTTGCCCTAGGAAGATACACTCCCAAAGCCCTGCAACCCTAATTCCAAAGTCTTGGATTCTGTGGCTGTCAGCTGGGTCAAAAGGTCAGTCCCTCAGTGCTGTTTCCTCTCTTCTTCCCACTGTCTTTTCTAGAGTATAAACAATGACGCTCCTCAAATTCCCATCAGATAGGAAATTGTGATTCCAGGGAAATGGGCCAAATTAGCCAGCTTCCTCTTTGTGAGCAGGCCTCTTCTCAATAAATAAAATTCTATTTACTTTGAAACCAGAAACCTTGCTTAATATCCAATATCAATATCAAAGGGCAATCTTTCTACTTTTCTTGAGATGATGAAAAAAAATCAAATCTAAGATTAACTATGTCTCAAGACAAGAGTTTTAGGACTTCTCTCAGTCAGAATCTGCCTGATAAAAATGACTTTTTCAGGTTACTATTTTTAGCCTTCATCTTTTTCCTACCAAAATATGTTCTCACTAGTACAAAATGTTAGCTCACATGCAATAAGAGTCATCTCTCCTCAATTCTGTTATTAGTAAAAATAACTCCACCCAAATAAAGCAAATGATATCTGAGTGTTTGAAATGATGTCAATTAAACCATATTTCATATTTCTCTAAAGGATAATTATGTCAAATGACTGTGGCAGAGACTTACTACTTGAGCTCTTATTTACTATATTGTTGTAAATGTAGTGAATTTAGAGTTTGTTTATAATTAAACACTTTGAGTGCTTAAGATTCATTGTCCCTGTCACCTTCCTAAGCCATCAGGGGAGGGAAGAAGACACTATAATCCTTTTATCCTCCTCCCAGCTCTGCCAGATCATCCAAATCAGCAAATACTGTAGTTTCCCATGTTTGAAAAATCATTTAGCATCTCTGTCTCAATCATGATTCACAGCTGATGGCAACTAAAAAAAGACCTTTCTATAGACTTGTATGATCATGAAGCTAAATCTAGGAGTATACAACATGAGTATCTTTGCAGCATAATTCCCTCCAATTTCCATCATCTGAGCCTGCCAGGCTCCTAAACTAGACAGCAACTTGGGATGTTCCTACAGCTCCAATAATAGAGAAGCTGCATTATTCCACCCCCACTTTAAGGGAAGGTAAAAAATAGCCCACATGAGATATGAATAACACCCAGGCAAGAGGTTCACCACTGGCAGTGATGAAACAAGTTTGACAGTACTGCCCAGGCTTCCTAAAGGAGAGAGTTTTAAAGATGTGCTTTGAAGAAAGGAGAATATTTTGAAAAAAAAAAAAAAAGCAGCAGTAGGAAGGGCATTTGAGGGAAAATATGAGCAAAGAATAAAGGTAAGAAAGCACAATATGTGTCCAAGGAAACCTATAAAATCCAATTGGCTGCAATTGGGTACATGGATGCTAATAAAACAGAGCTAGATAGAAAAGGCAGCTTTAATTAATTTGTGGATTGTTCTAGGTCCTAGAGAAAGAAGCTTGAATTTAATTTAGTAGACTCTTGGAAGCAAATGATGTTTTGAAGAAGAAAAAATAGGATCAGATGCTTTAGGAAGATTATTCTGGCAAAAGAAAGGAGAAGCAGGAGGTACGGAAAACATCAGGTGGCTATTTCAGGCAAATTGCACTCAAAGCCTGAATTAAAGTGAAAGCATTGGGTAAGAAATGAGGCAACAGAGTCAAGAGAATTAGAAATTAGGAGGAATTAGGTTCTACAGAACTAGGCTTCTAACTATGACTGCAGAGTAAAAAGAAGTAGGAGTTAAAGATTACTCCAAGTTCACAAACCTGAATTAATTGAATAATAATGCCATTAGTGAAAAATAGTTAATGCAATTAATGAAAAAAGCAGAGTCTGAAACAAGTCTTGTTTTAGAGAACACATGATGAGTTCTATTATACATATTTTTAAGTCACCCATAGATATTATTGCTTCTATTTTATAGATGGTAATAAGATGGTAACTAAGATTCAAAAGTAAAAGCAATTGTGTCAGATACTTCTCATTTGCCACCCCAGATACTCTCAGCCCCATTTATCTCTGGGGCCCTTGTCCAATTGGTCCACTTGAACCTTTACCTTAATGACCAACTCCGAATGGGCTCCAACAGGCTTACCCAATAGCATGAACTTCATGCTAGTGGATCACTTTGTATCTCCTATCCTATAGCTTCCTTGTCACCACTGGGTCACAAGACCCTGCCTCACTTGCTCATGATGCACACAGGCATAAACCAAGTTCAGGGAAGCTAACACTTTATGGAGGAATCCTTTAAGCAATAGGAGATGAGAGTTTATGGATAAATTCTTCTTCTCAAGATGTACCACCCAGAGATACAGTAGTTAATATGGCCTCTTAGAAGAAGGCCCCTCAAGACTGAGTAGTCAGATGCATTTGATACCAAGTGGTACCCAGGCCAGCTCAGAAGATATCCTCATTTGGTTCTCACTGCTTCCATGTCTCATTCTCCTTTTCACTCACACCAGCTTTCCTGGGATTGCATTCCCTAATAAAAAAAAAAAATTCACTAATAACAAATTTTGTATTACCTAATAAAAAAATTTACTAATTTCCCTAATACAAAATTTTTCAAACTTAACCTTTTGCCTCAGGCTTTGTTTTCTTGGGTACCTAGTCTAAGAAAGTAAAGCCCTAATGAAGATTTATTGGTTGTATATTTTATAAGCATTTCTAGTCATTAAGATTGATGTGGTGGTCATCAGTGCTATTCCAGTTATCTTAGGCACGTGGTACATTTTCACTTCTCTCATCCTTTGCAGCTGTATGTGGCCACTCGTGTGTGGCTCTGGCTAATAATGAAATATAATTTGAAAAGATGTGGGTCAATTCAAGTTCTAAAAGCTTTAAAAGCCATAGTGTTCTGTGTACCCATTAAAAAAATGAACTCTTCTTAATCCAAACCTGTCTAAACATCCATCAAAAAAATCACATAGATAAACAAGGATAGCAAATAAAATTTCTCACAATGCATGTCTACATCATAACTCAGAGACAAAATAAGCTACTATGAACTTCAGATTGAATGAAAAAGCACATGAGTAAAAATATTAATGTTTGGGAAACCAGAGTTCCCTTTTACAAATGGAAAAGACGATGCAAATATGGAATAGAGAAAAGTAAGGAAGACCCTTTATTGATTGATTGAAAATAGAGGTATCAATATGAACTCATTTTTTTATTTTGATACATTTCTAGCTCTGACCACTGGAAGGGCCTAGAGGCAACAATAGCCTAGTAGCAATAAAAACATGTCATTTTAGATTTTTGTTTTTGAATACCATCCCACACTCAATCTTCTTAAAGAAATTAATGATTCTAAATAGGGTACTACAAGATGAGCCTGGAGCATTTTGATGCATCATAAAACACAGAAGAGCTCAAAGAATGATGGACACAAGTCAGAAAGATACAAGAGGTGCCCTAAAGCTAAATTTGGGATAATTTGAGCATCAGAAAGAATAATGATAACAGTAAATTATATGTATTTTAAAAAAAGAAGGCCAGGCGCAGTGGCTCACGCCTGTAATCCTAGCACTCTGGGAGGCAGAGGCGGGCGGATTGCTCAAGGTCAGGAGTTCCAAACCAGCCTGAGCAAGAGCAAGACCCCCATCTCTACTAAAAACAGAAAGAAAACTAATTGGCCAACTAATATATATAGAAAAAATTAGCCGGGCATGGTGGTGCATGCCTGTAGTCCCAGCTACTCGGGAGGCTGAGGCAGAAGGATTGCTTTAGCCCAGGAGTTTGAGGTTGCTGTGAGCTAGGCTGACGCCACAGCACTCTAGCCCAGGCAACAGAGTAAGACTCTGTCTCAAAAAAAAAAAAAAAAAAAAAAGAATCCATGTGTCTGAAGTAATACTAAAGAAGATGGGGGAGAAAATTTTTACAGAGGGAATGTCAGCTAATAAATATGGAAGGAATGTTAGATTTAGAAAACCTTTGTGCAATCACTGATGTAATAATTGATTCAAGCAAAAGTCATCAATGGATGCTAGAACCATTGGGTAGAAGTTTAAAACACAGGATATTCACACATTCTCAAAGTATCTCCCATGTAGATTGCTATAAATCGCATAGAGAAAAAAGTAATTTAACAATAGAAAAGTCTAGCAAATGTCACTTTAGCCAAGTAATCAAACTCCACAGCACCAATTGGGGACAAACTGACAAATGTGTGTCTCTCGATATGATTCACAGTGCTTAGAATCATTTGTGTTAAAAAAACTGGATATGTATTCCACCCACTTGCACTACAGAAAGAACAATTATTCAGAATTATTTCAGAATAATTAATCAGAAGTACTGCAAAATTCAAATGGTATAATGTATTTGAAAGGGAAGCAAGTCAATATACCAAAAATCAAGTATTCTAAAGCCAATTAACTAAAAGCAATTACATAAATGACTAAATTAAAAAATAAATTCATTTGCCAACTTCTTGATATTAGCAACTTACAAAAGGCTTGTCTCCTCAATTTAAAGAACATTTCACTGAGTTTGAGATAATTTATTACAGCAGCAATATGAAACTAATACAGCCCCTCTAGACCAGTCAGTTCACAACTAATCCATAAGCTGACACCAGAGCAAGCCCAGCCAATTCAGGCAGATGATAAGCCATTTTATTCAATATAAATTGCTATAAAATTTATAAACAGTTAAAAGACACATATTTTTGGCAAATTGAAATACTTGGGCCAGGCAGGGTGGCTCATGACTATAAGCCCAGAGTTTTGGGAGGCTAAGGTGGGAAGATCACTTGAGGCCAGGAGTTCAAGATCAGCCTGGGCAACATAGTGAGAACAAAAAAATTAAAAACAATTATCCTTGAGTGGTGGCACAAGCCCGTTGTCCCAGATAGTTGGGAGGCTGAGGAGGATCATCTGAGCCCAGGAATTCAAGTCTGCAGTAGGCTATGATTGTGCCACTGCACTACAGCCTAGGCAGCAGAGCAAAACCCTATCACTAAAAAGAATAAAAGAAAGAAACACTTGGTAAACTTGTCAAATTGGTAATTCAACCAGATTTTTTAGCAAATTAACCGAAGTAAGAGAAAATGCTTCAAAAACATTATTTTCTTTATAGTGCTTATAAATGTCATCATACATTTTACTGCTGAATTGATAAAACTAAGTAGGATAGGCACAACAAATAAAAAAATGTAATACCCACTGTTACATTGCCTTCTGTACAGTAATGAGTAATGATTAATTAAATATAGCCAAAGCAGTTATAAAGTAGGAAATAATTCAATCCAAAGCATCATACCTTATGAGGACTAGTGAGGCAGGGAATATGGGATGGTGGCGTGTGTGTGTGTGTGTTTGTGTGCACGCGCATGCGTGTTTCAGAAGATAGCTGCAAAGGACTTCAACTCCTATATTAATGTACCAGTTGCCTGGAAATCTAGGAATGTGCATCAGTTTAGGAAATATATGGAGAAGAAGGCAAGAGAAGGAATTACTAAAAATATATTAAGAAAAGAAGAGGAAAGGAAAGTGAGTAGAGTGGGCACTCAATCTCTAGGGAGATAAAATAAACACAAAGGTGATGGTCAATCCATTGAGAAATAAACCTAAACCAGATTACCAGTCTAGTGACATGGGACCTTGAACATAGTCTATAAAGACCAAGATGCAGCGGGGTCAGCATGAGGTGGTCCCTGGCGATGTAAAGGCCACCCTGTCCCAAATGAAGATAGGAAGAAATGATGATTTCATGAGAAGATGAAGCTGCCAGAGCTGAAAAGTCTTCCATCATCATTTCATGCATAAATGTGGCCACACACAGATACTGAATGGTAACATCTGAGTATAACATCTGAAGGAGGCATCCCAGCCTTGGCATCAACAAATGTTTCAGTCAATATACTGCAGCAGTTAAGATTTGCATCTATTCATCCTTGTGGATCTTGGAATTATTCCCTCTTATTCTTAATGATATCATATGATATTTGGTCTTACAATTAACTCTGAAAAGATCCCCAAAAATAATCTGCTCATGTTTTCATGGAAATGTTTTTATCTGCAAATGGTTGATACTTTTTCCCAGTATCTTTTGGAACCAAACTTTCCATAATTTCCAGTGGGTACACTGTCAGGGATTGACAGCAAAGTTCCAGCTCTTTGTAAACTTTTCCATAAACCACATTCAGAAATAGTTATTTAAATGTAGTCATGCCATGGATACCAATTTACCACTTCTTATCCAGAATCATAGGTTCTGGGTAGATAAAGGGGAGTATGGTGGGGAGAGACAAGATTTGGGGGAATAGGAAGAAAAAAGTTATGGAAAATTATTATTATTTGTATTAACATCAAGATTCATGATACTTGCAATCCTTAATATATATTTAAACATTTATGTGGGCTGGGCTAAAAATACTAACAGTTTTTACTCCTCAGAAAAGGTCTTAATTAGAACAATTTGGATACTGCCCAAGAACAATGGTAATATGTGATACAAACATAAAAATCTGTTGATTATCTTGAAATAACATCTTCTGAATTGGTCTTATTATTTCTATTTCCCTTAGAAATTTAGCTAGTACATAAGAAACTTTTCCAAAACAGCTAGTTATGTGACTCTAGGCATGTAACCTAACTTCTCTGGGCCTTAACTTTAAAATGAAGGATGAACCCTAGGATCTCTTCTACTTCTAGAATTATATGATTGAGTGATAATTAAATTAATTTTGATGTGACTTCCTCACCACAGATGTTTTAAACTCACATTTACCTCTATTGCATATGTTCTTAGAGTAGTTTTAAATAAATTTTACCCAAAGACAGGAAATTGCTAACGTAGTCATGAATTCTTTTCTTGGCATTTTTTTTTAATTTTAGTTTTTATTTTCTACCATGTTTTGGTTCATAACAAAAAATTATAAATTGAGCAGATTTTTTAAAAGACTGATGATACACAATCAGTACTAAAGCTTTTGTGTGACATAATTTATAGACATTTATAATAAAGCCTTGCACTTAAAATGTGCCTGAACAGCTCTCCACCACCCCCCACAACCCTGCTCTTACCCCACTGACCCAAGGCATGTCTTTTAACTGTTAAGTGTATCCTTGGTCCTAACCAGCTGAGCAAGTTGGGTCCTTCCCCAAGTTAGGTAAGTGTTTGCTACCAGACACAGCACAGAGCATGCCCCTCTTGGCATCTCTATTTAATTGGTGTTAGGCAGGGCCCAAGTATCAACTTTTTTTTTTTTTTTTTTCAAGACATGGTCTCACTCTGTCACCCAGGCTAGACTGCAGTGGCATGATCATAGCTCACTGCAACCTCAAACTCCTGGGCTCAAGTGATCCTCCTACCTCAGCCTCCTAAGTAGCCTGGACTACAGGCATGTGCCACCATGTCCGGCTAATTTTTCTATTTTTTGTAGAGACGGGGCCTCGCCATGTTGCTCAGGCTGGTCTTGAACTTTCAACCTCAAACAATCCTCCTACCGCCTTGTCCTCCAAAAGTTCTAGGATTACAGGCGCGAGCCACCACACCTAGTCCCACGTATCAATTTTTAAAAGCTTCCAGGTGATTCTAATGAGCAATGAGTGTTGAGAAGTGGAAAAGCTTGAAGCTCATGGCTTTTGTAAGCACCCACTCTCCCCCAACCATCTGGAACGGGGAAGAGCTGTGAGGTTGGGACATTTCTTGCTGGATCCTGGTCCTACCACAAATCTGCTGCATTTGGATATTCAAATGGCTCTCTTGTCTCCTGTATTAGTTTGTAAGCTGCTTTCAGTTTTCTTGCTTCATATATCTCTGTATCCCTCACAGCACCTGGCATAATGCTTCACACCTAATAGTGCTTCATGACTTCTTTTCAGATTAAAATAGAAATGAATACTGGGAATTCTGACCTTTGCAGCCCAACTTTAGCAGGTGATCAGAATAAATCAATAGGAAAAGTATCAAGTTATCTCCTGTATGAACTAAATTAAATTTTAAAATCCCTTGGCACAAAAGGTCAATCACATCTGAAATAGTACTGATAAATGGGAAAAAGTTTCTAGTTATTAGGTGTCTGGAATATAATAGCATCCTGAAACCAGTTACATAATTATAGGCCCATTTTTCTTTTTTAAACAGTTATATTAATGTTTGCAAAAGTGTGCACATTTTGCTAATACTAACAGTATTTCCATATCATTCAGCTATTACTAAGTGTCTACATGAAGAAAGTCATTCAATAAATATTCATTGAATGTCAACTGTGTGCAAGGCACTCTGCTGGGTGGTAAGGATGTAATAGCAACAAGACAGCTTTTATGGAGCTTATGTTCTAGCACATTTCGTCATGGGGTCAAGGTAGAGACATTTGAGCTGAGCACTAAAGAATTAATAGGAATGAGCTATGGGAAGAGACGGGAGAACATTCTGGCATAGGGAACAGCAAGTGAGAAAACCCCCAGGAATATGAAGCCTACAAGAAAGCAAAAGAAAGGCCTTCTGACTTGAGCTCACAGAGCAAAGAGTGGTAAGAGATGATTCTGGTGAGGAAGTCGGTCAGTAGGACCTTATGAAAAGTTTTGGCATTTACCTTAAGAAACAGCAGGAAATCGTAACAGCTGAGGAGGTGCACGGTCAGACTTAGGTCTTTCAAAGCACCCTGGCTACAACGAGGATGCAATTGGGAGTAGGGGAAAATTAAAGGGGAAAGACCACCAAGAAAGCTATTCTAGTAGTCAAGGTAAAAGAGACTGTATCTCCAACTAGCAGGGTGACTGTAGAGAGTAAGGGAAGTAAATAGTTTGAGAAATATTTAATGCTAAAATCAATAGAGCTTGGCAGGCAATTGGATATAAGGGTGAAGGGGAAAAAAGAATAAAATCTGAGCCCCAGTCCTCTAGCTTGAACCACCAGGCAACTACATACTGGTGCAGTTCACACAAGGAACACAGGAAAAATTCCAGCACTAGGGGGAAAGTAATAAGGCCATTTGAGAGAAAATAAAGCAAAAAATTATATAACAATAGCTCTGTTCCTGCCACTGTTTCAGGCATGCTAGATAGATAGATAGATAATAGGTAGAGTGACAGACAGAGACAGAGAAAGAGGGGCAGAAAGAGAAAGAGAGAGAGAGAGATTAGTTTCCCAAAGCCTCATAGAAAGTGTGTGAGATAGATTCTATACATTCCCCAGTTTACTGGTGAGGAAACAGAGGCACAGTGAATTAGGCCCTCAACTACTATGTTCAGCAACTTACTTGTATTGAGTTTGAGGTGCCCAGGAGGCATCTGAGTAGATTTATTAACTAGTGGATTCATAGGTCTGGAATTAATAGAAGTCTGGATTGGAACATTGTTACATAAGAGAACATAAGATTATGTTTCAGAATTAAGAACATTATTTGATTCAATTGATCCTTGGAGGCCAAACACTCTTTCTCCAGAAAAAAAAATGTGAAATGTAGCAGATTAATTTTGGAGCCCTTCCCAAAGGGTTTTCTGTTTAATTATGGTGAAGACATCAATACCAGCATTTTACCTACAGCAGCTTCCCCGCTTTACAGGTATGGTTGTGGGGCTCAGATAAACATGGATTCCAATCTCAAGTTTCCCTTATAACAGTTCTGTGCCCTTGAAAAAATTGCTTTACCAGTGTGAAGCTCAGTTTCTTCATCTATTCAATGAAGATCTTTGAAAACAACAACAAAAACTGCTTTTACTCTTATTATAATAATTAGATGACATAACATACATACCTGACCAGGTACTGTATTATAAAACTGTTGCCTATTATACTATCCCTCTACATGGCCTCCTGGTGAAGATGTTATAACAAGGCTATAATGTAAATATTCTTCCTATTTTACAGTAATTGAATTACGGTGCAGTTGTAAGAGAACATAGACTGAAAAGGAGGAAAGAAATCAGTCTCCACTTAGCTTTCTATTTCTGGCATGAGCCTTAACATCAGAAGGGAGGGTGTTGGGGAGAGTGGGGAGGTGTGTGATTACCTTGATTCTTACACTCAAATATTCAGAGTGTTTAGAATTCTTTGTGTTAAAAGACTGGATATGTATTCCACCCACTTACCGCCACAAAAAGAACTTAGAGGCAGGAGGCCTGTACTAACTTGTACCACACCATTTTATTTGAACTCTGGTGGTAACATCAACCTTTCATGTAGGAGGAGCAAGCAGGATTTGTTAAAAAGAGAGAGTAGGAGATTCTGCAGGAACTTTCTAAGTGCTTTTAAAGCAAACATTTGAATCACAGCAAGAGAAACTCACTTTTTAAAATTGGGGCCTTTCATTTTACCTTTCATTGAATGTTTATTCACAGCATGCTGGAATTGTAAAATCTTCATCAAATTCTTATTTAAATGCTTGATAAGTGCTGAGAACCCAGTACTATAGGAATATAGGGGTTTAAAAAAATATAGAATAGGCCGGGCGAGGTGGCTCACGCCTGTAATCCTAGCTCTCTGGGAGGCAGAGGTGGGCGGATGGTTTGAGCTCAGGAGTTCGAGACCAGCCTGAGCAAGAGCGAGACCCCCCGTCTCTACTATAAACAGAAAGAAATTAATTGGCCAACTAATATATATAGAAAAAAAAATTAGCCGGGCATGGTGGCGCATGCCTACTGTAGTCCCAGTTGCTTGGGAGGCTGAGGCAGCAGGATTGCTTGAGCCCAGGAGTTTGAGGTTGCTGTGAGCTAGGCTGACGCCACGGCACTCACTCTAGCCTGGGCAATAAAGTGAGACTCTGTCTCAAAAAAAAAAAAAAAATAGAATAAATTCCGGATATCAAGGAGCTACCATGCTAGAGAGGGGAGTTAACATATATATATTTTTTAAAGTCTTAATAAGTGAAAAGAATTTTGTTAAAGTGTACTAGAATTTTTTCCATTTGAAATGGGAAACACAGAGGGGGAAAAAGTGAAAGTAGAGGAACTGGATAAACAAAAGTAGGAAAACATTTATTCATTAAGATGAATAAACCTTAGCACAATGACTACAGCCAGTCTGAATCATTCTTCCTTTGCATAAACATTCTAGAGTTGTAAGAATGGCTCACACCCCCCAACACCAGCTTGAGGGATAAAGAAAAGAGATTAATTTATGTAAAATACTGAGCTTGTTACCAGTTTCCCATAACACCTGAACACAGGTTAACAGAGTGAATTCATTCAAATACTTCCCAGCAATTTGAAAAACAATGTATTTTTAAAACTTGAAATCAGAGGGGGTTCCAACATGGCGGATTAGGGGTGCCCTCCTGGCTCTCTGCTCCCAGAGCGAAAAGTGAAGAAAGCAGATAGCCACAAGCGAGCGATCCGCACTTGGATGCTAAAAGTTCTGAGTACTTGAACAAACTTTCAGTGTCTGTCAACCTTCCAATTGCAGGTAGGAGGGGTTTCTGCCTTCCAGGCCGTGGGGAATCTAGCCCCAGAGAAAAAGAAAATTGGCAGGAGCCATGTGTGTAGTTGATCTTTTCAGGCATCAATGTGAAAGCATCAGCAATAATAGCCACAGATCACAAGCCACAGGGCAGACCCATCAGAATCGCCAGCTTCTTCTCTGCGAAGTGATTGGAACCAAACCACTGATCATTCCAACTGAGTGTGCATCCAGAGGTTCTTGTCAAAGGAAGAATTATCCTACAGAGGGAAAAAACAAAGTCATCTTGAGCCATTTAATGTTAATACTAACTTTTAAATGTTTTCTACCTCAACCTGGTATTGCAGGATGTATTGTAAATGCCTCATAAACCTCTCATTTCCATTAAACCATTTTCAGCAGAGCA
>VSMD01118549.1:0-19515 GCA_008750895.1 Mirza zaza | reverse complement strand
AGGAGAGGGAGGGAAAAATGACAATCACGAGCTCCTATAAATGACTCTGAAGAACTTGTTTTCACGTTTCAGAAGAACATCTTATTGTCTCTATTCCCTGAGAAGATAGACAATAAGATGACAGAGAAAAAGAAAGAGAGAAAAAACAGTTGACATTAAAGTATCCACATTGACTGCCAACAAACAGATCACAGAGCAGGAGAATTTATCCCACTCTACGTATGCTTGAGGTTGATCTAATAGTGACCCAAAGGCAGGATGTTGGTGGCTGCCAAGCCCTAGTCACAAGAGCTGGGGCAAGTCAGGAACCACAGCACTGACCCAAAGGAAGGCCGTGCTGTTCCTGGTGTCCACAGCATTTCTGGCTAGACTCTAGTTTGGGTCCCAACTTATTTCTGCAGTTTTCTGAGAAGGCCAATGGTCTACCTAGGTCAAGAGCTTCCTCCTCTTTCTTGCTCTTTCCATTCATTCTTATCCTGTTGTCTCTAGGGTCTTCTCAGGTTCTCAAAACCAACAATCAGAGGAAAGTTTACCGTGAAGCACATGAAGGTTAAGATTTTAGAGCTCCTCCCATGCATAAGCCCCATGGTACTGGGAATTGCTGGGACTTTTAAAGAACTCTAAATAAGGAGGGAAAGGCAGCTTAGAAGAGGGATGTATTCTTAAGAAAGCATTTCTTACAAAATGGCCAAAAAGAGCTTGGAGAGAAGGAACATGGACTTCTGAGCTTCCAGTAATTTGTTACAGTGTCATTACTCATTCTGAATAACATATTCATATGTATATCTAATTTATAGTTTTGTATTATTTTTCTTAAAGAGGATCCTTCCCCCAAAGTATGTAAGCTTTAGGCTCCACAAAACCTGAACTTGCCCCTAAAATAGTATCAACAAGAAAAAAAGAATTAATGACTTCACTCATTCAACAATATTTGCTAAACACCAACTCGGGCTCACAGTGCCCAGTGAATGTTGTTGAATGAAGGCAGGCCAGGCACTGGAGTTACAAGAGCAAACAAGGTAGATACAGTGCTTGCATGTGAAAACTCGTAGGACTGGCAGGACATCAGTAAGCTCAGGGTAGATTCACGTTCCCTATAATTCACATTTCCTACAATGAGGATAACTTCCCCAGTTCAGCTCCTACAGCTGAGGAAAGAGCCAGTTGAACATCCGTCCAACCTGTTTTAACCCTATGACCTTGTCACAGAAGATGTGGGTATTGATCTCCATGGTGATCCTCCACCAAGTCCAAAATCAAAGTTGACTGCCCTCCCCAAACCCGAGCAATGCTCGTGCTCACTCACCTCACCAGCCACAAAAAAAAGGAAGGCAGACCAGATCACATTTGAAAGGCCTGGCAGCCACCCAAGCTCCTGGCCACTGTGACAGACCCCCCAATCCGTCAGCTGGAAAAACTGCCAGCTCTTAGCTGCAGTAGCTCAGCTGCCTACTCAAAAAATAAGTAAATATTTATTTATTTATTCCTGGGCTATTCCTGGGCTTCACTGCAAAACTCAGTAGTTTGTAGTGTAAGGATATAAAGGGTCGGGGAGGATTTTTAAAAATCATCAAAATCACAAAAATATTATAACAAGGCCAGTTCGTGTATTGATTCACTAATGCATATAGCAAAGACTTATCGATCATGTGCTAGAAGATACACTCATGAACAAAACAGAATCTCTGTCCTCGTGGAGCTGACACTCTAGCAGAAGGGGATAGGTCATAAGTGACAGCGAGGATAGCACGTGCAGGACAAGGACGATCTGCAGTACTTGGGCAAGGAGGGTGATGTGTTTCCCAAAAACAGGCATTCCTCTGGCTGTGCCCTGACACAAATCAGAAAGGTCGCAGTAAGGGCTGGGACTGGTGCTTTCCCACAAAAACAGGTACCCCCACAACAGAAAAGGACTGCTCGGACAAACACACACGTCGACTCTATAGCTCAGCATGTCTTGGATGTGCTTACTCAACTACCCAGTAAATAAACATATTTATTGAAATGCAATTTTTCCAGCCAGAGAAAAGATTTCATTGAGCATCATTTAAAATAGAATTTCATTTCATGTCATCTAACTGACTTAGAAAGCAACAGCCATAAATTCCATTTAATAGGTGGTTCCATTGGGAAGGACTGGTGGGGCAATTGTCAATTAGGGGTTGCATAAAAGGATGCAAACGTCGCATAAAAGTGATGGAAGATCGTGTTATCGCGTTAACCATGTCGCTCTTGCCACGCTGCTACACGCCATAGAATAATAACCGACACATTTAAAAGGTAGAAATCATTCTGAATGTGCTTTTAAACTGTGTGTAAATGCAAACTGTCTTGAATCCGTTCTTCACCTCTTTGTCAGTCACTTTCCAATCCTCAAGTACTGGGGAGAATCATTAATAGGTGAGATATCTGATGGAATAGGTTATGGGCTCCACCAAGAAATTTTTCAATGTGTGATGTTGTACAGTTGTGCCTTTGAAAGCTGGGTTGTCACATCCATAAAAATACAAAACGTATTTATCCCATCATAAAAACTTCTAATGGTGGCACATCTCAACCTCCAATTTTTTCCCCAGCTTCTAAGGTAAAGGATTTCAGAATGTCAGGAGAGGACAGGATGAGATGTACCCAACAATTCACTCGAAACAGTAAACAGCCAGGAAATCAGAAGCAATACGGACAGCCTCAGATTCCAACCTGCGTTTAGGAGTTGTGAACAAGGGAATGCATGGATAAATAAAGTAAATACCCTAGTGCCTCCCCAGTCTTGGTTGTCTGGAGCTCCTGGTTGACATGCAGTTGCAGAAGCTACACTCAAGTCAACAGAAACAGCTGCATTGGGAGGGGATGTGGAGTCACATTACAAATCAAGAAGAAATACACTTCTAAGGATATTCTCAAACCTGAGGGTGAGTCCTGCAGGCATGCCTGCGAAAGTAAATAAAGAACAGGGATCCAGCAGTGACAAAAATCCCTACTTTTCTGGGTGGAAAGAGTTAGTTAACAAATAAGCAAAACATAGTGCAATAGACAATAGTGCTATGAAGAAAACTAGAGCAAGGAATGGGATCCAGGAGTACCAAGATGGAGGGTTGCTAACTTAAATTGGGTTGTTAGCAGAGCCTCACTGAGAAGGAGGCATCTGAGCCAGTGCCTGGAAGGAGCTGAGAGGTACAGCCACGCCGGCATCGGAGGAAAGGGCTGAAAGAACAGCAGGTGCAAAAGCGGGAGGTAAGAGCAGGTCTGGCATTTTAGGGGTGCAGCAAAGGAGCTGGTGTGGCTGGAACAGGCTGGGATTAGGTGCAGTGGCAGGAGGCACGCTCAGAGAGGTGACAGGGACCAGCTTGGGAATGGCCATTAGCAGGTTCTAAGCAGTGAGCAGAATGACTGCTGCATTGCGGACAGACTGCAGAGAGCAAGGCTGGACATAGGGCAGCCAACGAGGAGGCTGATGCCTCCTAACCCAGGTGCAGCACGACAGAGACAATGACTAGGAAAGGTAGCAGTGGCAGTGATGAGAAGGGGCTGGACTCTGAGTATGTTTGTGAGGTAGAGTCAATGAGTTTTGCTAGTGTATTGGCAATGGAGGTTGAGAAAGATAAAAAAAGAAATAAAAATAACTCCAAAATTGTTGGTCTGAGCATGGGAAAGAATTGAATTGCTTTTGGCCAGGGGCGGGCAATGCCGAAAACCTTAGGTGTAGGAGGTTTGAAGGCAAAAGTGGAAGGAGTTTAGTTTTGATTTTAAAAAGTTTGGCATGCTAAATGTACATCCAAATGAAGATTTTACTTAGGTAGCTAGGTATACAAATCTGGAGCTCACAGAAGAGGCCAGGCTGGAGATACAAATTCAGAAGTTGTGAGCACAGAGATGGTTGAGACTAGCTAACATAACACAGACAACGACATGGAGAGAGAAGAGGTCCCAGGTTTCAGCCCTAAGTGCTTCAACATTTAGAAGTCAAGACTGAGGATAAAGAAGCCGAGAGAACCCAAAAGGAGTGCACAATGAGGTAGGAAGAAAATTAGAAGAACGCAGTGTCCTGTAAGGCTAGCAAAGAAAGTGCTTCAAGGAGAAGGAGGTGAGCCCAAAATATGGTTGAAATCAAGGAAATAGAGGAGGTGAGCTGCAAATCGTAGGCGGTGGTTTAAGAAGGGACTCCTGGTGTCTGGAAGGTGGTGAGAGTGGTAGGCAAAATTCGGAAAAGAGAATACACAGGGAAGTGGATTGCTTGAAACTGTTCATGGCTTGTACTTCCCGAAGGTCTTCGTACACCGCAAGGGGTCTTCACCCCAGACTGAAGTCCACTGACCCACGTGACTTTCATACTTTCTCTTCTTTCCATAAACATCCAACAACTCCTCCTCCTTCTTTCTGATTCCTCTTTCACAGGAACATAGAAGCAGTAAGAAGCTTTCCATTCGCCCCACCACCACGTTGCCCCAGACACACCCCGCCATCTGCATCGCCCCCTGCACTCTGCTTCCCCTGTGTTATTCAACGTGTGTCCTCACCCCTGCCTCAACAGGCTGAAAGGTTCAGCCAAACAAGAAAACTATAAGGAGAGAGAGAGGAAGCAAATATGGCAAAATGTTAACAGTTGCTGAATCTAGGTGAAAATTATATGGCTGTTCATTGTGCCATCCTTGCAACTTTGTGAAGTTAAATTTTTTTAAATAAAATTTTTGAGAAATACACACCAGCCCTATCCTTACTGTAAGATGTATTTTTCCAATCTCATTCTTTCAAATTTTGTGATTATTTGCCAAAATGTATACTTACATAATTTCGATTAATTATGTAATAATTATGTTTGTAATGACACCTTAAATCAGAGAAAAAAATCAAACATTTAGAGCGTTATAGTCAGGACATTTAAACCACTTTTAATTTGACTATGTAAGTATTTTATTGCAGTAAAATTTGATAATGTGAACAATAAAACACTTCAACTTATAAAACATATTATTAAATTCTATGTTACAAATGGAAGGGAAATATGAGTTCAAGAAGAAAGAACAATGATGTAAAATTTCTAATTGATAAAGAAAAAGCATGTTTATGCACTTTAATGGCAATTGTGGATATCAAATTGCTATGATACTAATATTTATTTGGAGTAATTTAAAAGAGTTTTGAAACTTGTTAAAAACGAAAAATGTATAGTATGTTGTAAATGAGATTTTCAACTATTTAATTTTCTGATGAAAATGTGCATATCAATTTAAAATACACAATGGGGTACATCACTTTGAAAAATTATTTTAGGGAATTTTCAAGTAAAAAAGGGTGAATACTTTTGTTCTAAGTCCAAAAGTTTGGCTAACTAATGGTAGGGAAATATCTTAAGAGTTTAGGCAGCTTTAAAAACTGATTTGCTTTAGTGCTCACAGGTTTACAGGAAGTCCAGTCAGTGTAGGCGTAGGCTTTGCTCTAGCCACTTTTATCTACATGGATACAGGCATGGGTGAAAGGACAGTGGGATTTACCCAGGCTGGAGTTTTGCCAGGCAGATAAAACAGTGGGAGGGAAGGAGAGAGTTAATGGCACATTTCAATGCATGATTACAGTGACTGACCATCTGTGGAGAAAGAAGGACAGCAAGGATAAGGGACATGAAAATCTGGTGAGATCAGTAAGTTGTAGGTTCTGGTGAGATCAAAATATCGTCGAAGTCATGGAAATAGGGGGAGCAAACTTCAGATAGTAGGTGGTGGCTTAAGAATGAGACTCTTGAAGTTAAGAATAGGGAGGGTGTGGTAGGAGAATTCTACAACCACAACCCCTTCTCCCATGACTCAGGCCTTGGATAATCTCTGAGTGTGGGAGGGACCTACGGCTGTAAGGATATCTCTCTGGTTACTAAGTGATGTCCTATAATACAGCTGACTTCAAGAAAGGGAAGTTAGGCTCAGGAAACCTGAACTAATCAGGTGAGCACTTAAAAGGCACAGGGCTCCTCCTAACGAAAGAGAGTCAAAGCACAAGAAGCGTTCAACAAAAAGGAGATTCCCCATTGCTACCCATGAAGATTTCAGGGGGTCACGTGTCAAGGAACGTGAGTGGCCTCCGGGAGCTGAGAATAGCCCAGACTGACATCTGGCAAGGAAAAGGGGACCTCAATTCACAACCTAAAGTAACTGAAGTCCTCCCCAACCGAGAGAGCTCCATGTGAGAATGCAACCTGGTGAGACACCGAGCAGAGTCCAGCCACGTGTGCCCAGACTTCTGCCACTCAGTCTGTGCTTATTTCCTTCCCAGTCCTTTATGGTAATGTCAATTTCTAGCATATGACCAAAGGATTGAGAATGTGAGGTCGGGCAGGGGACAATACATTGGGGAAAGTAAGACGTTACAGCATTGGGGGCATCTTCTTCTACCTGAAGTCAGGTGTGTCTTTCTCAAGGACCTGGGAGCCATCCCTGTGCAGTGTGGTCCCTAAGAAGGGCAAGACCCGTGTCTCCCAGTCAGCAGACACAGGTGGCCCAGTCCCATTGGCCAGTCTCCTCCAGGGTCCTCCACGGTTTCCCTCCAGCCCATCCGGTATTTTGGAAGCTTCCTGCCTTTCATTTCAGACTGTGTCTACGCTGGAGTCTGTCTCCCCTTTCGCTGCAGTCTGAATAAAACCTGCCTTGCCTTTCTAAACAAGTGTCTGGTGAATAATTTCTCCTTGACAAAGGATTCAAATTATTATGAGTCTGAGATGCTGGGGTACAGCCAAACTTTGGGGGTGGGAGGTATCAGTGAACCCAGCTGCGGGGGACTGGGAGAGGCAGAAGGGGAAGAAGGAGGTGGTGTTGGACCGTACTCTACCTTGAGGACAAACTGGATAGATGTCAGCCTGAAGATCACAGAGTCAGAGGGCAGATCAACGAGTCGATAAAAATAGTTCATAAATTGAGTGAAGCCAATAAAAGGCTTCTAGTGGGAGCTACAAAACTCTATTTTTAGCTCTGTTACCCTTTTTATCAATAGTTTAGAGACATGGTTACAAGCCATGTGTATAGCATTCATAATGACATCATTATAAATCCAAATAATCTTAAAGGTTTGAATAAAGACCTGGAATTATCAGGATGAAATCTGATGGAAAGAGAAGTATGGGGAATCTAATAACTCTAGGCAGAGCTGGCTGCAGAATTTGCAGGGCTCGGGGCAAAATGCAGATGTGGAACCCCAGCCGGGATGGGGAAGTTCATCACACAGGCGCTTGTCCAATGCACAGCAGTGAGGGGATATTCATGGGATTGCACCTTGCTTCTGGGATGGTTTCCCTGCTGGAACGGGAGAGAGGCCTACTGCTGTGGCCCCGTGAGCCCAGGGTGGGACAGCCCCTGCCTTGCCATGGCTGAAGTCACGGTGGGGTGCATGCCCGATCTCAACTCTCCCTGGCCTGTGCCCAGGACCCCACTGAGGGTGTGGATGGGGAGCTGAGTGGGACCGGGAACCCATCTCAGGGAGGTAGGGGGGCAGCGGGAAGTGGGACTGTAGGAACTGAGGCTCGACTGACCCACAGACTGACAAGACACAAGTTCAAAGGCAAAATTATTAAGAACTTCGAGATGACAACCACAGAGCATTAAACCCTGAGTGTGGGGCCCTTTGGAAGGTGGGGCCCGGAGCAACAGCAGTGACCGCATGCCCACAAGGCTGGCCCTGATTTGAGGCTAGAAAATGGTGTCCAAAGTGGAAATGAGAATTTTTTGTGTACAAACGGATTTGAGCGGCTAGACCGGTCCTGGGAGGGAGGACGGGACATGCGTGTGAGGGAGGCAGGTTGAACACTCACTCTAGAGACCCTTGGACGCCAGACTGAGGATTCAGACACCACCCCATAGGGAAGGCTTGGGAGCCAGGGAGGGACAAGGTGAACTTGATGTTTTAGAAGGAATCATTTCCAGGGAGACGTCTTTTAGAAGCTTGTGCCTTTCAACTATTCTTTTTTGTTGTTTTCATACATTAAAAACTGGAGGAACACTCTTTTTGTGTCAAAGAAGGGCAGCTGCCTGGAAGGCCTCTTTCACTTACTTTTTCCTTACTGTTCGGTGCATAGAATCTGCTGGAACTTTTGACATTTTTGCCCTTCCTTGCCTCTGGATTTTAATGCCAGCAAATTAATGTGTAAGATGTCAGCCGAAAATGACTTTCACAGGACAGAGTGACCTTGCATTTGTGGTCAGGAGGAGAGGAAAGCAGCACATACGCTAATTACTGAATTACAATGAACCTTTCTACACAGGCCTTTGAATCTCTCAGAGGAATCAAAACAAAACAAAATTACAGCAGTGATAGGAAGCCACCAGCTCTGCAGGCAAACAACAGGTGGAGATAAAAAGCCAGACCCCTGATTTCTCTCAAAATATCGGGGGGAAAACATGTGACTTCTGTTTCTAAGGGATTGGTGATAATTTTCATCTATGTTCCTCTTATCTTAGTAGTAATTTATAAAAACAGGCATTTCCATGGCAAACATGCATACACACGCACACACATGCAGGCACACACAGGCATACCTCAGAATCTTTTGTTCTGCATATTAGTAATTAAAGCTGCCAGAGAATTTGTAATACAGTTGAAAATGCTCCTGTTATAAGGAAGCAAACTTTACCAGGGTGGCTTGTAGCCAGAATAAGAGCTTTTATAATGCTAAACGCATTTCCAAAAAATAAAAAAAAATCTCCTGGGACCTCCCTAGAGACAGAAAAATGGATGCAAACTTTGCTCTCTGGCATTCTGTCCCTTGCATCACTGGCCTTGAGAAGCCTTCCCAGTTCCTTGTTTGGCATGTTCTGACCAAGGAGACGAAAACTCTGTTTCCCCCTGGTTTTCTTGTGCCGCATGTGCTCTCTCCGACCTTCTGAAAAGGTCTGGAAATGTTTCAGCTGTTTGGACAGCTCCCTGCATAAATACGCTTATGTCTGAAGACAGCACTACTCTACCGTCGTCATTGGGTGCTTTCCCATTGTATACACAGGGTGGCCTTTCTGAGAAAGTGTGGCAGAAAGAGGGTCTCCTGTGTAGCCAGACTGACCAAGGTCCCAGTCCTGGCACTGCCCTTGGTTGGCCCTGTGACCTCTAACAAGTCACGTGACTTCTCCACCCCTCCTCTGAAAGGGGCTGGTGACGATTCTCTCTCCTAGGCAGGCTATGCACATTAAACTCAATAACGTATATAAAGCACAGGAACAAAGTTGGGACACAGGAAAATGTTACCATTTACTCAATTCACCTGCCTGCCATTCTCCAGTGTTTATAGAGTCTCATGTCATGAAATCATGTGAGCAAAGTATTGCAAGTGTGAAGTCCATGCCCAGCTAGGGCCAGGTGTACCTTCCTGGTGATCAGAAATTCTAAGATGTCAGGGTTGCTGCTCCTCAAGATGCCCAGCAATGTCAATGAAAACCTCTTAGTTTGTTTCAACGAGGTTCAGAGAATCTCTTCTTCTGTTGTTTTCTTTATTGGCTCAGAGTTGAAATTGTCATCAGGGTAAGTCTGGAAACTTGGCTGAGGACTGTTTCTAGCAGACTGCCCCTTCTGGAAAATGCCCAGACCCCTGCAGTGTGTTGACCACTGCCACATGCTTCCCGGGGCCACTGTATGATGTCCATCAGCAATGGCCATGTTCCCTGTAACACAGCCCCATAATCTTTCTTTGAATTTAGACTAGACATAGTGGCAACTGTCCATGCCACCTAATTATTTCCCCAAAGAATGGCTTCATATTGATTATTTTAAAACTAATTACTTTTTATAGATGTTTCTCAATAGCTTTTTGTCAAATAACAATCCCAAACAACAAAACAACATGTTCAGCTTTCTGGACATAACATTTTGCAAACTATTTTTTTTATGGAAGTTTTACCAGGAAATCATGTCTTTCAAAGTTAAATGCTTCTTATTACTTTCCGCCCAAAGTGAGTATTGGGTAACATGTGCTTAAAACATTTATTTGAGTTAAAATTAGTAAGTCCAAGTTCTGTGGTGTATAGCTTCAATCATCCATTTATTTGTATATAATGTCAGATCGACACTGAAAATCAAGATTTTCCTTGGTCCACTTTATTTGGAAATTTGGTACATGTCTTTGGTAGACAATGGTTGTGCCCCTGCTTTTCAACAAAGAAGAGCTCCTTTAACAGGGATTTATTTTTAAATATAACTTCAAACTCATTGCTGCTCAATATTTACAAAAAACATAAAGGAGAGAGTCTCCATACAAAAGAAAAATTTTGTAATGAATATTTTGTAAGTAAAGGTACATTTAGCTACAATTTCCCATTTTCCCCATGTGTGGCAACTTCTGGGACACCTTGTATTTCTGAAGGATTGCTGAGAAGATGTGCAACTCATTCTATTTGATATACTAAAATCTCTCCATAGTTTAAGCTAGAGATTTAAAGTTCCTAAAGTATTATACCATCACCCTACATTGAAGAACATTTAAAAAATAATAGTCGTGTGGAATTTACTGCAGTTTACTATATATACCATTGCTGAGAACAGTGTTTACTTCATCAACACTTGTCCTATTTAGAAGACGTGTGGAGAACTTTCTCTTAGTTCTTAAGGTAAGGTACTTGCCTTGGTTTGAATATGGCTTGTCCCCATCAAATCTTATGTTGGAATGTGATCCCCAATGTGACAGTGTTGGAAGGCAAGGCCAAGTGGGAGGTGATTGGATCCTAGTGGATCAGATTCACCTGCTGAGTAGATTAAATGCCATATTGTGGGAGTTAGCAAGTTCTCACTGTCACAGGAATAGATTCATTCCCTAGAGAGTGGCTTGTTCTAAGCGAGACTGTGCTCATGTTCGGCCTCTTTGCACACGCTGCTTGCCTTTCTGCTTCTCTACCATGTTGCGATGCGGCCTGTGGCTGTCACCAGCAGCTCAGCAGATGCCAGCGTCATGTTCTTACACTTCCCGGCCACCAGAATTATGAGCCAAATAAACCTCTTTTCTTTGTAAATTACCAGCCTCAAGTACTTTGTTATAGCAACACAAAACAAACTAAGACAGTACTACAGTGGGCTTTCTGTACCGTTATCTTGTAGGCTCTGTAAATCATTTAAAAGTTACATTTCCCTCTTTGCTTGAGTTGCAGAAATCTCAAAACCAAATTTACAGCCTACCTTTCCTGAGTGCTCAGGATCAATGGTGACCTCACACCCACCTCCATCCCCAAAGTGGAGAGGGTCCCCAGTGGTCTGGGGTCTCTGCCTCTCCCCTAGCTTCTGCCCCTTCATTGGCAGGAATAAAGACACCTCATGTACCCCATTCTTTAGTAAGCAGGTCTTCTCTCCAATACTCAAGGCCTGGCTACTGTCACCCACCTTGGGAGCATCATCAAGATGTATGCCTTTTATTATCCTTACCACTAGAATGGAAAATTTCCAGGTCATTTCTCATTGCTTGATTTTAGCCCCCTAAGTGTCTCTCTTTTTTGGCCCTATCTCCTACCCCTCAACACTGTCTGCATTCTTCTTCTGTGCCCTCCAGAGCTCTGGATCAATTACTAGAAAGACCTTCCAGATCTCTACCACTTGTTTGAATTCTTTCCACCTTCTTCCTCTACCTGGAACTCAACACTCTGCTTAAGTGAGTATTTTCCCTGCAGTTCCCTCAAGCAGGGGTTGTTTTCTTCTCACAGCCCTCCTACCACTGGGACTAGAGGTGGGGCGCCGTCCTTCTTGCTCCACGTTGCTGTTCTAGACCTCTCCCCTCTGTCCTCCCCACTCCCTCACCCCAGCTCTGTATCTTATCCCATCGGTATATTCCACACCTGTCCCTCCTGGTTGCAGTCATCCTTCCCCCAGGCCATACTCCTTCATTTTTTAAAGATTTTAACTCCTGGTTTCCCGATCCTCTCTCCACCCTAGTCCTTTTGTAATTACAGATGACTTCAAGTAGAAGAAGATGCTCCCAATGCTGTAACATCTTACTTTCCCCAATGTATTGTCCCCTGCATCTCAGTTCCCTTCCCTGCTCCATGGGGCACCCTCTCAGCATCCAGGAGCCCAAGCTGGAACCCTTTCCACAAAGCCCGCAGGAGCTAGGAACTGAAGCCTTGCCCTTGGTCATTCACCTGGAGGCAATGACAGGTGGGCAGTAGGAACCTGTGCAGGGACATCACTTGCCTAAATCGCCACTGTTACACCCCTTTCTCCCTGACAGAACCTTCTCTATCCGAGTCGTCCACCCCACAGGCTACCCTGCTAGGACTGGTGGTCTGGGCTATCACCATTCTTTGTCACCGTCTCACCTTATACCAGGTGCTTTCCCACATCTTCTCCTTTTCCCCCCACACCAACTCTTTCCTGTCCCCACAACAAGCCCATGAGGAGAAAATGATGCTCCAAGGGGTTCGGTAATGTAGGAAGTTATACTGACATTTCCAATTTGTTTCTAACTTCTGCACCAAGGATAATGAGACTCAAAGTGGAAGAAACTGAAGCCCCAGGGAGATAAGAACATATTCAGAGAGTATTAAGTGGTTTAAGATGAGTATAAGCCTTTGGGCCACAAAAATTACCACCAAAAATATTGAAGAGGCAATCAGAGAGGCACATTAGTGGACTCCGCACTACCCTGGAGAATGGAGGAAATGCCGAAAGGTTAAAGACAGTAAACAATTTCCTGAGGGTCATAAAAGGAGAACTGGTCGTTTACAGCACTGCAGAGAGCTCCCAGGCCAGGAGCTTCCTGTTGATTTCCAGGGAAATTCCCACACCAATATTAAGCACATCTTGATGAGCTCTTATGAGCATACCACAACTGGTACAGACACACATTAAAGAGTCATTTTTTCTACTTTATTGCTTATTAAACTAACAGCTGAAACAAAACTGAGAAGAATTCTATAGATAACAGGATAAGAATTCAATGGTCTTCTAAAATATCAGAAAGAGAAAACAGTATCAGAATTCAACTGAATTCCAATAAAATGTAAATTTTTATTTTGGGGCTGAAACATCACTTGCAAAAGCATTAGATGAAAAAGACCCATGTTGATGACAATTTATATTTAAAAATCTGGGCTTCATTCTGAATCATTGCCTTCATGCTCAATATGAGACAAGTAAGGCAGCCACCCAAAAGGCTAACTCACCTTTATACCCTATTAATTAAAATTGAAAACAATAAAATGAAAGTAGGTCAGAGTTCTAATACACCAGGCAAGACTACCTCTGGAGTACTAGGAAGTGGGGGTATGCAGGGTGACATTCATTAAGAGGAGCATTGGCAACTTGAAAATATTATGTAGACTGGTGGATGTTCTTACAGAAACAGCTATCCGTGTATACGAGGCAGCCTAATTAGAGCTAACAGAATTGTTTTAAAATCCTAATTTGTTTGTATTCTTTTGGTTGGAATTGGAGGAAACTTAACATTAACTTACTTAAAAGTTAGGTTTTATTATTTTATTGGCTTAAGAAACCAGCAATAATGGGTGGAGAGGCAGAGAATGATTGATAGATTTCTGAAGTCAGAGACATCTTGCTTCCAGACACTCTCTCTCCCTCCTATCAGGGAGGCTTCTTCACTTGAGTTTGGCATCATTATCTTCACTGTGGGTCAACATTCTCTGTGTGCTCCCACTGGCAGAGTGGGAGGGAGAGAAGAGAGACTGAAGGGCAAGAAGCCCATCACAATTGCTGGAATGAGGAAGGAGCAGCTCACCACAAGAAGGGCAAAGAAGGAACACTATTCCCAGGAAAAGGGTAAGGAGTGCTAAGTAGACAAAAACATAGACACCCCCCTCACTTCCCAGTGGCGAACAGGTAGATTTCTAATAATTTCCACAGATGCCACAATGGGACTTTATTTGAAATAAATATAAGAATGTGAACCTATTTGAAAGGATGAATCTTGCTTGATGCCAAAGTTGTTTAAAACTGAACTTGTCAATAGCTTTTTTGAGGTATGATTTACTTGAATTAAAATGCATTCAATTTGGTAACGTTCAGTTCAATGAGTTCTGACAAACTTACACACTTTTGTGATCACTATTAAAACTAACATAGAGAATATTTCCATCTCTATAAAAGGTAGCCTAGGGCCTGTGTGCAATCAATCCAACACTCTCACACTCCCTTGTCCCAACCCCAGGCAAACATTAATCTGCTTTTTGACAGATTTATAGATTAGATTGATCATTTCTAGATTTCATGTATATGAAATCACACAGTGTGTATTCTTTTGTGTCTCCTTCCTGCACTCAGCAAAACATTTTGAGATTCATCTGTGTTGAGCATGTCAATAATTCAATCACTTTTATTGCTGAGTAATATTCTGTTATACAGATATACTATAACGTGTCACGTATTCACTAAGTGATGGGTATTTGGGTTGTTTCCACAAGCAGTTGTTTCCAATAAAGCTGCTGTCATCACTTGTCATTGATAGATTGAAGTCCTAACCCCTGGTACCTGTGAATGTAACCTTATTTGGATATAGGGTCTTTGGAGATATAATCTTAAAACAAGGTCATCAGGGTGGGCCCTAATCCAATATAACTGTGTAAGTTGTATTATAGGAAAAGGACTTACCTTGGAAGAACAGGAGAGACACAGACACAGAGGCACACAGGGAGAATGCCACGAGATGACGAGGCAGAGACTGGGATCCCTGTGAGTCAAGGAACATCTTCAAGGCAAGGAAGGCCCGGGGTTGCCAGCAACACCAACAGCTAAGAGAAAGTCATAGAACAGGTTGTCCCCTGGAGCCCTCAGAGAGCATGTCCGTGATGGCACCTTGATTTTGGACTTCTTGCCTCTAGAACTGTGAGAGAATGCTGTTCACAGTCACCCAGTTCGTTACGAATAGTCACAACCACCCCAGGAAATTAAGACAGCATTCAAGTACATGTCTTCATGCAAACACGTTTTCATTTCTGTTGCATACATACCTAGGAGTGGGGTTTCTGGGATGTGTAGTGTGTTTAATTTTACAAGAAATAGCCAACCTGTTTTCCAACGTGCAGGAAATTTTACATTCAAGCCAGCAACGTAGAGAGTTGCAGTTGCTCCTCATCCTCACCAATACTTAGCATTTATTAGTCATCTTAATTTCCCTTTCTGGTTTTAGTTTGTATTTCTTGGTGATGTTGAACATCCTTCCATGTGCTTGTTGGCCATTGGTATATCCTGTTTGTGAAATGTCTTTTCAAATATTTTGCACATATTCTTGGGTGCAATGTTTTTACTCAATATATGTTCTGCATATATTTTCTCCCCATTTGTGGCTTGATTTCTTAATGGTGCTTTTTGAAAAGCAGAAGTTTTCATTTTGATAAAGTCTATTTATCAATTTTTTTATTGTTTTGGTTTTGTTTCTTGTGTTCCATCTAGGAAATCTTTGCCATCCCAAGGTTGCCATGATCTTATTTTCTCTTCCAGAGTTTTATTTTAGCTATTACATTGAAATCTATGTTTCATTTTGAGTTAATTTTTTGCTTCTTGTGTTAGGTAAGCCTCAAAGTTCTTTCCCCTGTGGATATCCAGTTGTTGAAATGAGTTAACTTAAAGTCTTTGTCAAAACTCGATTGGCCATGCATATGTGGGGTTATTTCTGTACCTGTTTCATTGATCTATATACATTTCCTTACACCAACACCACCTTATCTTAAACACTTCAACTTCACAGTAAATCTTAGAATCAGGTTGTGCGAGGCCTCCTATTTTTTTCTTTTTCAAAATTGCATAAAATAAATAAATAAATAAAAAGTAATTTTAAAAAAATCCAGGCATGTCTTTCTAAAAGAAGAAAAAAAATTACATTGAGATTTATTTGTTTGTTTATGTCTTTATTTGTTTGTTTGTGTCTTGAAGTAGGTAATGTATATACACAAAGGAATTTTCAGCGATTAATAAATTTTCCTGCCATTCCTAGATCCTCATCTCTCGATTCTCCTCCCCAGAAGAAGCCAATTTTGGAAGTTTCTTATTGTTTTCTTTTTCAGAGATTATAATTGAATTTTCAAAAATAAGTCACACTTGAAAGCTACTATTTAAAGACATGTTATTTATAGGCACTTTTAACAGGGAAAAAAAACAATGCTCTAATTTTTTTTTTCCGTATCAGTCCCAATTTCCAATAAGAGTGCTTGCCTTAAGCAAGGCCGGTCAATATTGGGGAGATTCAACCTTTGCTAAAGATACACTTAATTTTATCCCCCAAGGAAAAAAGAGGAGAGACATTTGTGTGAATCACCCAGTCGCCTTAATTCTGTTAGAGTTATTTAAATATGCTGCTTATTTTTAGTTTAATTGCAGCGTAATTATATAACACCAAGTAATCAGAGCTTGGTGATACTAAACAAATTGATCTTCAAGACAGTCTTAGAAGCCTCGCTAAGAATCATCTGAGTGTGTGACTCAGAGATCGCCCACCTCAAAGATCCAGAGATTGCAAAGCTACAACTGCATTGATAGAATTCAATGTGATAAACACATAGCAGCTGTCACATGAGTAAGATATCTTTCACTTGGCAATGTGAGGGAATATAGAAATAAAGCCTTCCAGTGCCCTCTAGGAATTTATAATTTAGAAAGGAAGGCAGGCACATACACAAACATCCCTGATGCAGTTAAAAGTTCTAGAACTGAGGTTCCAATTGGAAAGGAGGCACCTTCTGGAAACTAGAGGATGATACCACTTAAACACTTACTGAATACAAACCACTCAGAATTGCTCATTTTAGGATAACATCTAAGCACTGCGTAGCTCTCCAGACTTGTATTTCATTCTCAAAAGAAGGAATTATTTTATCTCTAAATTAGGTCAGTGGTTTTTCAGAATATAGGTACATGAAAAAAAGAAGATGGTGTTAGGAACTGGAAATTTGTTTTGTTTAATTTCTAAGTTTGCCCTGTGGATCACATTCAATTACTCTTTGGGGAACACCAAACAAATAAAAGTAATAACGTCCTCCTCCCTCTGTTGAAATAAAAAATGGATTTGGTGACTTGTTTCCCTTGGAGGGAAAGAGACAAGCAATGACTACTGCCAAGCCCAAGGAAGTGGTAGGGAGGAGACGGGAAGAGATAATAATCCTACTGGGGCAAGATGGAAAGAATTCCTGGCTTCCCCTAAGACCTGGCATTTCTTCTGTGTTCTCCAGAAACCGTGAAGGCTGAACACAGAAAGAACTATGTCTCAGAACTTCCAGGCCAGATTTAGAAAAGAAGCAACATGTTGTTGGTTGTGGGTAAAGTATGCAGGTTTGTGAACTTTAATCACCCTGAATTTCTTGTTGTTTGTATGTGTTACTAACACTCAATGATTGATATGTGTGTTGTACTTTCCATTAAAATTTCTTATAACTTGGGGGAAAACATGCCATTCCTATAGTAAAAGTACTCTTGGGAATGCTGAGAGAGAAGAACGTGCTTTATTAAACAAGATGCTCTGAGGAAAGTATTAAAAAGAGGGTATGTAATGAATGTGCTACATTTGTCCTTGTGTATCTTGGTGGCATTGTTAATCACCGATAATGCACTAAGTACCCCGCAAGGATCATGAAGGTCAGAGCTTACAAATTCTGAGCCTGATTCACTATTTTACAGATATGCTCATTGAATAAGTAAATCAAACACTAGTGTATTTTCAGGGTCACGCAAGCTAAAAGTGGCAGTCAAAATTACCCTCCATACGATCGCTTGAGCCCAGGAGTCCAAGGTTACAGTGAGCTGTGATAAGGCCGCTGCACTCCAGCCTAGGTGACAGAGCAAGACCTTGTATCAAAAAAAAAGAAAAAGAAAAGTTACCCTCCTGGTCTTACCATTTATTGGCTATTGTGTCTGTATCAGTTTTAATGACTTCAGGCCAGGCACAGTGGCTCACGCTTGTAATCCCACCACTTTGAAAGGCCAAGGTGAGAGGATCACTTGAGGTCAGGAATTCAAGACCAGCCTGGGCAACATATTGACACCCCATCTCTACGAAAAAGAAAAAAAAATTTTTTTAATTAAAAAATGAAAGAATGCTTCATCTGCAAGTAATGAAATACACAACTAACAAGAGGTTAATACAAATAGAGATTTATTTTTCTCATAACGCAAAGAAGTCCAAAAGGTTAGTTGCAAACAATGTTGGTTCCACTTCTCACTAAAACCATCAAGGACCAAGGCTCTTTCTTTCTTTTCCTTGCACTGGCTCTGACATCCTTAGCATGTTGACTTTTCATCTTCACAATTGTCACTGATTAGTCACAAAATGAGAGTAGAAGCTCCAGTCATCTTATCTGCATACAAGATAGGAAAAAGAGAGAAAAGTTGGCACCAGCTCAACTGTCCCCTTTATCAGGGAAAGCAAAAGGTTCTCCCAAAGCCAGCAGGACTACGGTCTCACTGGCCATGGTAGGGTTACATTGCCACCCTAGCTGTGAAGGCAAGTGGGAAAGTGAGGATCTGGCTCATTCTCCATTGCAGAAGGCAGAAAGGAGAAAGGAGAAAGGAGGTGGAGAACGGCTGTGAAGTTAGCCACTCAGTGGTTTCCACCACAGTACGCACACAAACAAACCATTACGCTTCCTTATGCTTCAATTTTCACAACACCAAAAAGCAATGTCAAAGGCATTGTGATCAGAACTAAATCAAAATAACAAGAAGTTGACAGCTGCCTGAGTATATAACAAACCAGATTGGTTAGCAGTATCTTTGACTTTGTTGGAAATGTACCCCCTTTCTGCCTGTCAAGAGATAACCTGGGTTAAATCAGAGCCCCAGGGAGCCTTGTTTGCTTTGCAGCCAGGAGTCAAAAGCCTGAAATAATAGAGTGAGAGGTGAGCTTCCTCCCCTCACCAGCCACCCATCTCACTTCAAAGCCTCATTTATTGGGCTTAAGCCTTTGAAGACTTTTGGTCCCAAACTGAAGCATCCCCCAGCCAGTCCCTGGTTTTCATGTGCTCAAAAGTACAATACATTAGCATGTATCAGCACTGGAAGGACAGTGATCTTTTGGGTTTGCAGACTTCTATGGTTGGTGGCTGTAGGGTGCTTTTTAATGTTGTTGTTCAATCCAGTATTTTGGGAAACCACCACAAAAAGCATCAAGTGCAACAGGATCCCTTTCCCACCTCTAGGGACCTTCTGTACCTCCAGAGAGGTACCAGGGACGTTGTGTACCAGGGACGTTCTGTACCTCCAGGGACCTTCAGTCCAACAATAAATAAATAATCTCTGTAACAGGAGTGTTAGAATAAGAAAACAGTGGCTATAACTATGAAAAGATAAATTGTCTGCATACTTCTACATTTTTATCTAGAATGATAACCACGACTCTTTGGGGACCCAGGTATATGTTAAGACTCTCTAGAAAGACACAATAGAAGACAGATTCAGGGGTACCATTGACACAGTGGGAGTAGGAGAATGCAGTGAATTGAGTAGTATTAAGACCTAGAGCCGAGAGAGAAAGAGAGAGAGAGAGAGAGAGAGAAGAAGAAGAAGAAGAAGAAGAAGAAGAAGAAGAAGAAGAAGAAGAAGAAGAAGAGGAGGAGGAGGAGGAGGAGGAGG
>VSMD01118547.1:0-23715 GCA_008750895.1 Mirza zaza | reverse complement strand
ATTAATAAAATGTGGTATATGTATACCATGGAGTACTATTCAGCTCTAAGAAACAATGGTGATATAGCACATCTAATATTTTCCTGGTTAGAGCTGGAACCCATACTACTAAGTGAAGTATCCCAAGAATGGAAAAACAAGAACCACATATACTCACCAGCAAACTGGTATTAAATGAGCAGCACCTAAGTGGACACATAGGTACTACAATAATAGTGTATTGGGCAGGGGGACGGGGGGGATGGGTAGATAAATACATAATGAGTAAGAAGTGCACCGTCTGGGGGATGGTCATGCTGGAGACTCAGACTTGTGGGGGGAGGGGGGGAAAGGGCATTTATTGAAACCTTAAGATCTGTATCTCCATCATATGCCGAAATAAAAAAAAAAAAAAAAAAAGAAAGAAAGAATCCCAAACACCACAAAAGCAATGGGATGTGTTCTTTAATGTAGGTAGAAGCATCTAAAAAATTAAACGAATCAAAGATTGTCTCTTTAAGAGGTTCCTTACAAAAAGCAAATAAAAAAAATCTCAAAAGTCTTTTTCAGAACTATTATTCAAATGCTTTAGCCATCTGGACAGGAAATCTCGTTCCATTGGCCAGAAAAATTTGGATCCAGATATTCTTTAATAAATCAGTGAGTTTTATGTACCTGGCATATGGCTAAAATTTTTTTAATGAAAGCTATAAGATCTATTTCTGGTTTATATGTTTGTCTGTCTATATGTTATATATGTATGATATTTTTGTTTCTTTATGATATTGCCAAATTAAATTGTACAAAAGCTCTATTAAATGGACTTTAAAAAAAGCACTTATATAAATGAAATATTTTCTCAGATAAATAAGAAATAACCCAAATGATTTTCAAGTTCACATGACTTGGGTAATCCCTGATAAATAAGAATACTTTGATTAAAACAAGAATACCTTCAGAGTTGTTAGCATTAAATATAACACAGATGCATGACTTTTCCCACCTGGGTTTACTGGTAAAATGAGTTTATATTATCTCTACATTACAAAATTTGTCAGCAAGAAAAAAAACTTAAGACAATTACTTGCTGTTTAATGTCTCATCTTCATGAATAATCCAAGCATAATTATTAAAAATAAGTTAAGTAGATAAAAGATAAAAGTCCCATGTGAAAGATGTCTTCCCTATACCGGAAGGTTTAACAGTCTTATCATCAAGAATGGAAAGTTGACACTGAGAAAAATCTGTACAATTTAATTCTCAGGTCTAGTGTAAACACTTAAGAAGACAGAGATAAAATTTTGCCTCCTCTACAATTTCTTATTACAGAAAGACTAAAGATATTTGGGACCGTTAATAAATATGTTCTGCCCATGGACAACCTGAGGTACTAGAGTGCCTCTCCAGAGGAACAAGAACTGGATACCAGACCCAAAAGCAACAGTGTAGCCTGTTCCTCCGAACATGCACCACCTACTAACAGGGAGGACATTCTGCACACCCTTTTCACGGCACCTACTGACTCAGGGTGTGGTCATATCTCACCCACAAACACCACCTACTGGCTCAGAGACTAAACAGGGCATGTCAATACCCAAACGAAAACCTAAAGGCAAGAAGCAACAACTGATCCAGATGGGAAGAAATCAGCGAAGGAACTCCAGAAATATGAAGAACCAAATGGAAACCACACCCCCAAAGAGGGGCACCAGCCACTTAGAAACAGACAACAACCAAAATCAGGCAAAGAAAATGACAGAAGAGGAATTTCGAATGTGAATCATAAGAAAATTCAACGACCTGCAAGAACAACTGAATAACCAACAAAAAGAAAACACAAAAAGACTCCAGGACCTGGAACAAAAATTCACTAAAGAAATTGAAACAATGAAGAAAAGTTTAACCGAACCCCTGGAAATGAAGAATCAATTCAGGGAACTACAAAACACAGTGGAAAGCCTCAAGAACAGGGTAGATCAAACAGAAGAAAGAATCTCAGACATTGAAGATAACACTTTCCAATTAAATGAATCAGTCACAGAGATAGCATAGAGAAACAAGAAAAAAGAGCAAAGCCTACAAGAGATGTGGGATTATGTAAAGAAACTGAATGTGAGGGTCATAGGGTTACCAGAAGGGGAAGAAGAAAACACTCAAGGGTTGGACAAGCTATTTGAAGATATAATAGAGGAAAATTTCCCAGGCCTTGTAAAAATCTTGATATACAAGTTCAAGAAGCTTAGAGAACCCCTGGGAGATTCAATGCAAACAGGAAGACGTCACGACATGCAGTCATCAGACTGACCAAAATATCAACTAAAGAGGCCCTTCTAAGAGCTGTAAGATAAAAGAAGAAAGTAACATACAAAGGAAAGATAATCCGAATAACACCAGACTTCTCTACTGAGACTTTACAAGAAAGGAGAGACTGGGGCCCCATTCTCACTCTTCTGAAACAAAACAATGCCCAGCCTAGAATCTTATTCCCTGAAAAACTAAGTTTTGTATATGAAGGAGAAATCAAGACATTCTCAGATAAGCAAAGACTAAGGGAATTCACCAAGACAAGACTAGCCCTTCAAGAAGTACTCAAAACAGTGTTACCCACGGATCAGCACAATAAACACTCACGAATGTAAATCTACTCAAAGCTAAAGATCAAAGCCCAGACACTACAATGGCTCAAGAGAGAAAACAAAGCAACAAAGTTCAACCCAACATAATCAACAGAAATCTGCCCCACCTATCAGTTATCTCAATAAATGTGAATGGCTTGAACTCCCCACTCGAGAGACATAGGCTGGCTGACTGGATAAAAAAAGACAAGCCAAGTATCTGCTGCCTTCAGGAAACATACCATCTAACCTGCAAGGATGCAGTCAGACTAAGGTAACGGGGTGGAGAACAATATTTCAAGCAAACGGAAGCCAAAAGAAAGCTGGCATGGCAGTGCTGATTACAGATAACTTAGTTTTTAAATCAACAAAAGTAATAAAAGACAAAGAAGGTCACTATATAATGGTGAAGGGTATAGTTCAACAAGAAGACATAACAATTCTAAACATATATGCACCCAACCTTGGTGCACCCAGATTCATAAAGCAAACTCTACTTGATCTAAACAAATGGATAAACACCACCACCATAATAGTAGGAGACTTCAACACCCCACTGACAGCACAGAACAGATCCTCCAAACAGATAATCAACAAAGAAATAATGGACTTAAACAGAACTCTAGAACAAATGGGCCTGACTGACATTTACAGGACATTCTACCCCAAAACCACTGAATATACATTCTTCTCATCAGCTCATGGGTCATTCTCTAAGATTGACCATATCCTAGGACACAAAGCACATCTCAAACAATTTTAAAAAATAGAAATTATACCATGTATCTCTTCAAACCACAATGGAATAAATGTAGAAATCAATCCTAACAGGAGTTCTCATTTCTAAACAAAGTCATGGAAACTAAAAAACTTTCTCCTCAATGATGACTTCATCAATGAGGAAATCAAGATGGAAATAAAAAGATTCTTTGAACTAAATGACAAAGGAGACACAAGTTACCGAAACCTGTGGGACACAGCTAAAGCAGTCCTGAGAGGAAAGTTTATTTCCAAAAATGCCTATATCCAAAAGTCGAAAAGATTACAATTAGACAACCTAATAAGTCATCTCAAAGAGCTGGAAAAAGAAGAACAGACCAACCCCAAACCCAGCAGAAGAAGTGAAATCATTAAGATCAAATCAGATCAAAACAAAATTGACAATAGGGAAACTATACAGAAGATTAATAAAACAAAAAGTTGGTTCTTTAAAAAAATAAACAAAATTGACACACCATTGACTAGACTAATGAAAAGCAGAAAAGAAAAATCTCTAATAAGATCCATCAAGAACAATAAAGGAGAAATTGCAACTTATGCCACAGAGATACAAGATATAATTTATGAATACTACAAAAACCTCTATGCACACAAACTGGAAAATGTGGAGGAAATGGACAATTTCTTAGAAACACACAGCCTCCCTAGGCTCAACCAGGAAGAAATAGAATTCCTGAACAGACCAATATCAAGTACTGAAATTGAAACAGCAATAAAAAACCTTCCTAAAAATAAAAGTCCTGGACCAGATGGTTTCACATCCAAATTTTACCACACCTACAAAGAACTGATGCCTATCCTGCAGAAATTATTCCACAACATCGAGAAGGATGGAATCCTCCCCGACACATTTTATGAAGCGAACATAACCCTGATACCAAAACCAGGAAAGGATGCAACAAAAAAGGAAAACTACAGACCAATATCCCTTATGAATGTAGATGCAAAAATTCTCAACAAAATCCTAGCCAATCGAATCCAGGTGCTTGTAAAGAAAATAATCCATTACAACCAAGTGGGCTTCATCCCATGGATACAGGGATGGTTCAACATACGCAAATCTATAAATGTAATTCACCATATAAACAGAAGCAAAAATATAGACCATATGATCTTCTCAATAGATGCAGAAAAAGCATTTGACAAAATTCAACACCTTTTATCATAAGAACGCGCAACAAAATGGGCACAGACGGGGCTTACCTAAAAATGATACAAGCCATATATGACAAACCCACAGCCAATATCATACTGAATGGGGAAAAATTGAAAGCATTCCCACTTAGAACTGGAACAAGACAAGGCTGCCCACTATTTCCACTTCTATTCAACATAGTGCTGGAAGTCCTTGCTACAGCAATCAGACAAGGGAGCGGAATTAAGGGCGTCCAAATGGGAGCAGAAGAGATCAAACTCTCACTCTTTGCTGATGACATGATATTATACCTAGAAAACGCCAAGGATTCAACCAAGAGACTCCTTGAACAGATAAATGAATTTGGTAAAGTCTCAGGATACAAAATCAATACACAGAAATCAGAGGCATTCATATATACCAACAACAGTACAAGTGAGAACCAAATCAAAGACTCAATTCCCTTCAAAATAGCAACAAAGAAAATAAAGTACATTGGAATATATTTAACTAAGGAGGTAAAAGACCTCTACAGGGAGAACTATGAACCACTGAAGAATAAATAGCAGAGGATGTAAACAGGTGGAAGAATATACCATGCTCATGGGTCGGCAGAATCAACATTGTTAAAATGTTGATTTTAACAACTATACTATCCAAAGTGACCTACAGAGTCAATGCAATCCCTATTAAAATACCATCATAATTTTTCACAGATATAGAAAAATTAGTTTTACGCTTCATATGGAACCAGAGAAGACCCCGTACAGCAAAATCAATCCTAGGCAATAAAAACAAAATAGGAGGTATCAATTTACCAGACTTCAAACTATACTACAAGGCTATAGTCATTAAAACAGCTTGGGATTGGCACAAGAACGAGGACATTGACCAGTGGAACAGAACAGAGAACCCAGATATAAAACCATCCTCATATAGCCAACTAATCTTCGACAAAGCAGACAAAAACATACACTGGGGAAAAGAATCCTTATTCAATAAATGGTGCTGGGGAAACTGGATAGCCACATACAGAAGACTGAAACAGGACCCACACCTTTCACTTCTCACAAAAATCAACTCACGCTGGGTAACAGACTTGAACAATAGGTGTGAAACTATTAGAATCCTAGAGGAAAACGTTGGAAATACTCTTCTAGACACTGGCCTAGGCAAAGAATTTATGAAGAAGACCCCGAAGGCAATCACAGCAGCAACAAAAATAAACAAATGGGACCTGATCAAATTAAAAACCTTCTGCACAGCCAAACAAACTGTCAAGAGAGCAAACAGACGACCCACAGAAAGGGAGAAAATTTTCACAAACTACACATGAGATAAAGGGATGATAACTAGAATCTATTTAGAACTCAGGAAAATCAGCAAGAAAAAATCAAACAACCCTATCAAAAAGTGGGCAAAGGACATGAACAGAAATTTTTCAAAAGAAGACAGAATAAAGGCCAACAAACATATGAAAAAATGCTCAACATCTCTAATTATCAGGGAAATACAAATCAAAACTGCAATGAGATATCACTTATCTCCAGTAAGAATGGCCTTGATCAAAAAGTCCCCAAACAATAAATGTTGGCATGGATAAGGAGAGATAGGAACACTCCTACACTGCTGGTGGGACTGCAAACTGGTTTAGCCTCTGTGGAAAGCAATATGGAGATACCTTAAAGCGATATAAGTAGATCTACCATTTGATCCAGCAATTCCACTACTGGGCATCTACCCAAAAGAACAAATGACACTCTACAAATGGGACACCTGAACTCAAATGTATATAGCAGCATAGTTCACAATCGCAAAGGTGTGGAAACAACCCAGGTGCCCATTAATACATGAGTCAATTAATAAAATGTGGTATACGTATACCATGGAATACTATTCAGCTTTAAGAAACAATGGTGATATAGCACCTCTCGTATTTTCCTGGATAGAGCTGGAACCCATTCTACTAAGTGATGTATCTCAAGAATGGAAAAACAAGCACCACATGTACTCACCAGCAAATTGGTATTAACGGATCAACACTTTAAGTGGACATATAGGAATAACATTTATCAGGTGTCAGGCGGGGGGGCATGAGCAATATACATAACCTTAACATTTGTACCCCCATAATATGCTGAAATAAAAATAAAAAATAATAAATAAATAAATATGTTCTGTGCCACACTGACAAACTGTGCTATAACTAAGTACATATGCTTTTAGAAATTATGACTTATAGATTTGCCAATGTTTAGATTGCTCATGTGACAGTTCACAATTGCTTGCCTGCTAGTGTAATCAGGAAATTAAGTTCACTGAAGGTTAAGAATTCTAATATATGTAACTAAAATTATTAGAAATAATATGGGAAACAACTGTATATGCAAGTATACAAGGAAGGTAAAATATGCTTTTGGTAAACTATAAAGTATAAGAATGTTTTGTTTTGTTTTGTTTTGTTAAGGGAAAAAGAAAGAAATTTTTATTTTAAAGTAGAATTACTGGTTGTTTCAAATAAGAAGCTGAAAAGTATAAAACAAAAACAATGTATAAGAAAGTTGTACATTTGTGATAGATGAATCTTATAAAAAAATTTTAAGTGTGATCAAGCTGGCTAAGATTAGAAGAGAATTATCTGTAAGTTATTCTAAAAACTAAACATTAATAATCAAAAGTATAGTGATACAAAAGTAGAATTTAGTCCCCTGTGTTAAAACAATAAGGTTTTCTTAGAGTAGTGGTCTGCTCTTAATAGAAAATTGTGAAAGGTTTTTTTTTTTATCTTTTAGGTAAATTTGCCTATGAAACAAAGATTCTGTGTTTTACCAAGGATATTTCATATGCTTCATGTTGCTTTTATTAGGTTTTTGATCACTTAAGAAAACTGAGTCTTCTCTGTTAAAAAAGCTAAGGTTTTCTACAACTATGCAACTTTGTATGTTCGCCTTTGAAGTCCTTTATCACTTTGGATAAATGAATGACTGTCATTCAGTGACCTGTGATCCTATTTTGATCAAGTATTTTAAACCTTTGATATTTTTGACACACTTCCCCAAAATCAAATTCTTAATAAAGTTTTTTTCTTGACCTCGAATTAACTTTGGGATTTTCCATGTTACAGGCCCTTTAAACATCTCAAAAGGATACCTCTTCTTATATAAAAAGAGATATTAAACTAAGAGGGCTTATTTGATAGATTTTATGGGAAGTATTGTCATTATTAAATAAGTAATGTTAAACCTTCGAGTTATATTTATATGGGTGTGTTATTAATATGTGCCAGAATTACATGAAATTCATAGCAAACTAATAGTCCTGGTATAATGCTATAAGTCATAACTCTAGCTATTATCCCAAACTGTTATATGCAACAGAAATAACCAGATTTACCTGTCAATTGTGTCACTACTGTAATGAACTCTCAACATATCTTTTACCATGACCATTTTAAGTCTTGTCATTCAAAGATGGTTAACTATTTACTCTGGTACTTTCCTAAGCAAGTATAAGCCCAAGTGTTTCACCTTCTAGGAGATTCATGGAAAGGACTCTGAGAAGTACAGATTTCTGATAACTTTAAGATCTTATCATGGGACTAAGAATTCTCAGAACTTTAATGAAAAAACTGATTGGTTCATAAAACTGCTAACTCAACATCAAGCAGAACAAGAGTTAATTAAATACTAAGAAAATAAATGCTTCAGCAGATTTTCACACTAGGTCAGTCAGTACTGAAACTGTTCAGATATAGAATTTGAATGAACTCCGTAAAAGTGACCCACGTCAAATTACCTATGATAGCTTACCTATGATAACTTATTTTTTTGTATATTGGTTCCATACACAATAACCTATTTAATAAACAAGTGCTATGCACCTGAGTTAGAAAAATAAAATTGGTATTTAAAAGGATGTAAATCCAATGGTAAGCATGGACTTGTGAAGAGCCGGGACAGGTTCCTGGTCCTTCCTGCCTCCGTTATTAAAAGCTCTGCACTCCATGACTCACCATGGAAGAGACAAAATGATCCAAATTATGAGGCAGAAAATTAGTTGGGTGACTGTTCTAAGATTGCTAAAGTGGTTTATAACAAATGTTTGGTTTGTCAAACCCATTGTTCTGATCAAACAATAAAAAACCTTAGGTGATACATTTCTAGCACCTGATGGATCACTTGAACACTTACAGATAAATTTCATTCAATTGCCACCTTTTAGTGTATGTTTTCTGATTGTACGGAAGCTTTCCCACACAGGAAGGTCAATGCTGTGACAGTAGCTAAAAGGTTATGAGAAATGTGTTTTCTTATGGGGCATTCCTAGAGAAATGTCCAGTGATAGAGGTATACTCATTTCACTGGGTGTTATAAAACATTTGAATAAGGTATCACAAACACAATGGCATTAAGCAAAATTAACTAAATTGACTAAATTGCCTTGATCAATGGTATTACTGATTGATGGTAATCGGATCCACTCCCACAACATATAGTGATCCCTTTTGAAATAGTTACTGGAAGGCCTACGTCTCTGACAAAAGAACTTTATGTATTTCTCCCTCTTATAAACCCTGATATGACTCAAAATAATCACAAGGCTTTATGTATTATGCCAAAGTATATTTTCACCAGGTTTTTACCTGGCTTTCTTTTGAAGCTCTTTGTGATCCACCAACTGATGACAACCATACCTTTCAAGATATAGAACCTGGAAATTGGGTCTTTTGGAAAAAAACACCATAGAAAGTCCACCCCTGAACTCCATTAGAAGGGATGATATTGAGTTCTTCTCTGCAGCAAAACTTCAGGGCCGGGAGTCTTAGATCCACATCTCTTAACTCGAGAGGGCCCCTCTAAACTCCTGGGACTGTATACTCACCAAAGACCTCAAAGTAAAACTGGCTAGGAAAGTTTTATTCTCCCCCAGAAACAGATGGCCTCCCGAATAAAAACAACTTTTCCAAGATCACATATGAAGACTTCTCTGTCACCATGAGATTTTGTATTTTGTTTTATTTATTTTGTATGAAAGGGGGAATTGTGAGGAGGGCTGTTCAGTTTCCTTGCTTTTTTATTTTTATTGTTGAGACAGAATCTCATTCTGTTGCCCTGAGGGGAGTGCAGTGACATCATTGTAGCTCACTGCACCTTCCAACTCCTGGGCTCAAGCGATCCTTCTGCCTCAGCCTCCCCAGCAGCAGGGACTGGCATGTACCACAATGTTGGAGCTGAGTATTTTTCTTTTATGGTAGAGATGGTGTCTCACTCTTGCTCAGGCTAGTCTCTATCTCCTGAGCTCAAGCAATCCTTCCGCCTCAGTCTCCCAGAGTACTAGGATTACAAGTGTGAGCCACTGTGCTCAGCCACCACGAAATTTTTGTCCCTTTTCTTCTTTTGCCTCTGTTCCTTTTCTGCGTATACATCCCAAGATAATGCAATAATTAAGATTTCATAATGCAATAAGAGTATGCAATAATTAAGATAATGCAGGAAACTTAGTTGAATGAAGGATATATCGTGTTACTAACAATTGGCAAAACCTACAGTGAAGGTTTTGCAGTTAAATTAGGCCAGAAATTGTGTAAGAAAACCAAAGGAAAGATAATTCAACAGATTATAGATATATTTATAAGCTTTATCCCTTAACTGTTGAAAGCCTCCAACCATTAGCCTCCATGATTCAATAATGGAGCCTTAGATAAATACTACTAGCCCTTCTCTAATAGTGACCCCTAACATACAAGGCATCCCACAGGAAGCTGTCTGTTGTGCCCCTCCAGGATATATTTTTATCTGTGGAGGATTTAAGAATCAACCATATATATGAGTAACTCCATGTATCAATCAGTGGAAAATAGGGAGGCCGATGTGGAATAGCAATTCTAAAGGTACCACTGTCACTCCATAACCAACTGGAAACTAACTAAACTAACAACCAACTGGAAACACTGGTCTATACCTCTTAATTTGCACAAGGAAACAGGAATTTTCCAGCAGGTGTGAATCCCTCTAAATAGGCATCTTTTGGTAAAATGCTCCATCCCTGGGTTGGCATAAATGTAAATATGGTGATGATTAAAAATATGTCTCAAACATTAGCTACTACAGCTCATTCTACTGCAAAGGCTGTATAGTTGCTCAACAAATTTCTTTAAATTCTCTTGTTTAAGTTGTTTCCAATAACATGATTGCTGTGGACTATCTGTTGCTGAACAGGGAAGAGTGTGCGCAATAGCTAACACCTCCTGCTGCACTTGGATGAATATATCTGATAGAAAAAATCAGTTGCCAGAAACCAACAAACAAGCTACTTGGTTAAAACAAGGAGATTCCTCTTCTAGATCATTTTGATACATTTGATTTTGACTGGTTCAATTCATGGAAGCTCCTGTTAAGGAGTGAGTATACTTTGGTCCCTCAGTATTAATATTATCTTTCTGATAGTCATCATAATAGCCTCCCTGATGCACTATATCCTCTCAAGAGTCTTAAATGCTCATATGCAGCCATTCATTCATTATATGTCAAATGGTCTGCAGTTAGAATAATGAAAACACAAGAGAGAATGTAAAAATTCCACTGGCCTGACATCAAGAACTGTGAATTTGGCCGGGCGTGGTGGCTCACGCCTGTAATCCTAGCACTCTGGGAGGCCGAGGCGGGTGGATCACTCGAGGTCAGGAGTTCAAAACCAGCCTGAGCAAGACCCCGTCTCTACTAAAAATAGAAATTAACTGACCAATAAAAAATATGTATATACAAAAAAAATTAGCCGGGCATGGTGGTGCATGCCTGTAGTCCCAGCTACTCAGGAGGCTGAGGCAGTAGGATTGCTTGAGCCCTGGAGATTGAGGTTGTTGTTAGCTAGACTGATGCCACAGCACTCACTCTAGCCTGGGCAACAAAGTGAGACTCTGTCTCAAAAAAAAAAAGAACTGTGAATTCCATACTGAGACCAAAGAAGTCCATTATGATGGTGCAAAAGAGTTGTGTCAATACCCAAAGTTCTGGTTAATTGTTCGAAATTGAGAGGCTGACCAAAAGGAGGAAACTGTTAAATTAAAATGTGGCCTAAAGCTACCTCCCTATCTATACAGCAAACTGCAATCTAACTTGGTATGTAAACACACTGCAACCTAATTAAGAGTATATTTAGTCTCAGCCAATCATAGCAGCTGAGCTTTCAGCATATCACAGGCTGTAACTGTGCAGGCACATTCAAATAAGGCAAATACCAAACTATAAGCAAAAAGGCTACTTCTGTACATCACTTTCTTTTTCTGTCTATAAATACTGCCTGCCCACTTACTGGGTGGAGCTTTCTGAACCTTTATGGATTTAAGGTGCTGCCTGATTCATGAGTCATTTCTTTGCTCAAATAAACTCTGCTAAATTTAATTTGTCTAAAGTTTGTCTTTTAATACTACTGAGAGATCCATCTTAAATTTAAAATCAAAAGATATTGGTAGAAGAAATGCAAGTGAAACACCTATAGTTTCTATATTTTAGTCTCCATTATAAAATAATAAAATATATTTACAACAATGATGGTGCTGGAAAACAGAAATAGGCCCCACAGCATATAGAGTGAGTTCTATTATTTGATAGAAATTATAACTTATCATTTTCATTGTTGAATCTTCCATTAAACTTAACCATACTTTACAAGTTATAAATCCAAACTTGAAATAAAAGAAAACCTAAAAAAAAAAAGAAGAGTCTTATTTCCTAGTCTATTTTCTTTCACAACAATGATAATTCTTAATATGATAACTTATTTCAGTCTATTACCATGGATTTAAAAATCAATATAAAGTCACAAATAAAGGGAAAAATTCAAAATCATTTACAACAAACTTAGCAAGAAAAGTACCAAAGCAGCTTCACCTTGAGGTGACACAAAAGGAACAGTTTAATGCACTACTATTCCTTTATTACAAATAATAATCTTTAAATGTCCAGTTACTTTCTGATCTTTGATCAGAAACAACCTTCCCTGGCATTGTTTTCAAGAAAGTACGGGAAGTAGACTTGGCAACACAAATCACATTCTGGACTAACAAGTGATCTATGAAAAGAACAGAGATGAAACTAGTGTGTTTAAGCAACAATTTGGGGACTAAGAGTCACAGTTACCCATATTTCTGAATATTATTTATGAATAGCTGCTTAGTCTTTTAATAGAACCAAAAGTTCAAATGGATAAGGTGAAATCTACAATAAATATATAACACATTAAAGAATACAAACTTAAAATGCAAACCATGCTGTATGTAAAATAATTTAAGCAAATGACATTAAATGCCAAAAGGTTTATCATGCACCAAAAGGGATTTATAAAGCTACACAGCAAAAATTTTTTAGAAGAAACAAATTAATGTGTAACATACTTACAAAGTAACATACTCAGAAAAATGACATTCAAAATTAAAAAATGAGCACTTGTTAGAAACAACAAAGAATTTAACTTAGTAAATTTAGTAGTAAATTAATTTAATAAATGTTAATTAACAGGTCCTTTTAGATAAAAACTTTAATTGTAAAAGGACTTCTTAATTATTTTTACTTAATGCGTACCTTAAGTAAAACTCATAAAAGTGTTTGAGTGTGATTTTATAATTTTATTTAGCATTTAAAATTATATTACATAGAAAAGAAATTTCTACTTAGATCTTTTAAGAACTAATACTATCACCTCACTAACCTTCTGCAGAACATACATGTGACCTGGCATTTCACTGCAGTGTAGATTGGTAGTAAATAAAATTATGGGAGGTCATTGCTTTGGACTGAGCTCATGCACTAGGCCCCAAAAGACCAAACCAAAATGGAGTCATTCGTGCTAAATGCAACACAAACTAAAATTTTAAGGAAACAGATAAATCCTAAAACAGACCAGGTTTTGGTTTTCTTCTGAAAACGAGATTCCAACACAGGTCCCCTCTACTCTAACCTTACGGAAAAAAAAATCTGAAGTCCTTGTTCCCACCTTACTTACAAAACCCAGCTTTGCTATTTCCCAGTGGGAGTTAAGACAAAATAAGTTCATTTATGATGATGACATCAGTGCCTAAAATTTTGGTCAATCACTCAAAATTGAGAAGTTGACCAAAAGGGGGGAATTGTTCAATTAAGTTTAGCCTAAAGCTGCCAGCTTACATATTTTTAGTTTAGCCTAAAGGTTTCCCTGTATATAGTGAACTATAATCTAACTTGATGTGTAAACAGGCTATACCCTACTCTTGTGCCAATCGCTGAGTTTCAACCAATCAAAGGAGGCCAACTATTCAAACCATATTCAAATAAGGCAAATACTAAGCTGTAACCAATGGTTGTTTCTGTATCTCACTTCCATTTTCTGTGTGTCACTTTTCTCTTTCTGTCCATAAATCTCCTTCAACTATGTGGCAGAGCTGGAGTCTCTCTGAATCTATTCTGGTTTGGGGGCTGCCTGATTCATGAATCATTCTTTACTTAAACTCTGTTAAATTTAATTTGTTTAAGGTTTTTCTTATAACGCTGGTATCTAGAGGCAACTAATGAATTCCAGGCTAATGAAGGTCAATGGTATAACAGGTGAGGACAGGAATTGGACAGTAGTAATGATGGGGAAAACTATGGTGTCCAATTAATCATCACCTTTATAAACTACATTAATATACTAATTAATATAAACTACATTAATATACTAACCCATTAATTGTTTAACTCTGGCTTAACAGTAAATACTAGAGGTACAATAATTTATTTTTCTTATTTGATGTCATAGTGAATTTCTTAGGATAATCAAACATATTGATTGCTCTTCAAGTCTAACTTAAGTACTTGGAGTAATTACATATACTATTTAACACAGAGATTATATTTCTTCTCTTCCTTCATGCCTGTGAAAGATGGTCAAAGAAAATAATTACTATATATAATGATAGGCCTTTTTTTTAAGGCTAAGATATTAAAACAACAGGACAACTTTTAAAAAACAGATCTTGTTGCTTTTACTTGTTAGGTATACAGATAGTACTACATAACATTTAGTTTAAAACATCATATAGCTATATATAATATTGTATATGGAAAGCTTAAAGTAAGCTAGAAAAAAAATAATATATCTAGGAACATCATAAATGGTAGATATGTGAGTATGGCTATACAGGTTCCCAAAAGACATTCATTTTAAAAATAAAATTGCTTAATATCTAGGAAGCAGCAAAGATTTTTCAGTTGATATATGACCTTTTTTCCCTTTCAATCATTCCCCAGATAAGAATTCTTTCATAGAATGGTGAAGCTGAAAGGATTCTCAGAAATCACTTGCCATTAGTTCTCAACATGGAGTGGTCCCTTCCATTAGAAGACACTTAGAAATGCAGGGTCGTTTGGGGATGTAATAATGACCAGGAAATGCTACTAGCATTAGAGATCTGTCCTACAATGTACAAGAGGAGTCTTTCATGATGAAGTATTATCTAGCCCAAGTATCAATAGCATATCCACTGAGAAATACTGACTTAATTCTCCACTTTGAAGATGCAGCCACTTAGAGATGTTAAGTAACTTATTCAAAGATACACAACTGGATCCAGAACTCAGATTCTCATTCATTTTTTCTACTTCTCTTTCAACTCAAATTCCTAATAGAGAAACATGGAAGAATCAGGAATCAATACCTGAAAATATACATAAAACATTGTCAAAACACTGGCCATGCATTAATATTTGAAAATGAATCAAAACTACAATTAACTAAAAACACTAACATCCTTTCCAAATTGCTTCCTTTTTTCTCCCAAGAAATAATTCCCCTTCAGATAAAACATTTTCAAAAATCCATTTAAGTCAGAAGGGGAGAAAACCAAATGATTCATCATGGTTACCAAATAAAACATTTTTTGAATGGAGGTATTACATGGTTTCTGCTGGTTTAAGAACAACTGGATACTCTATAGTCTAGGGTTGATCCACTGTTGACCCTGAAGAAATTTGTAGTGAAAAAGAACACTGAACTAAAAATCCAAAGGACTTGACATGAAATTTCTACTCTGATATGTAACTACTTGCCAAATCTTAAACAGGTCACAAACCCTTTATGTCTCAGTTTTATGTTACACAAAATGAGGGGTTCAGTTCTTGGAGATCCCTTCAAGTTCTAAGGTTCTAGTCTATATTTCTTCTTTATTGCACATAAGTAGATTTCTAAAAATAGAGAGGTACCACCTAAACATTCATAAAGAAGCATACTACAATAAGTAGAGATATAACTAAAGACTGAGTCTCAAAATGTAAGTCCTACTTCTAGTTTAGTTATCATTCAGCAGTACCTTATCTCCTAGTGATATCATTTGCCCTCCTGTATAGAATAAGTATCATTTATTTTTCCCTACATAGTGTATGTATATGTAAACATGCTATGCCTCTACATTTCTCTGAAGCTCTTAGAGCTTAGTTTTTGCTCTTGATATCATATATACAATTAAAGTTCTATTTAACTCTAATACTTACAAAATTTCAATTGGTCCCTAAAATAGTTCAGATTCCTTTTCATACACTGTATTATACTTGTTAGGCAATGTATTAAATATAGTAATCAGAAATAAATAAAATAGGGACAGAGATATATTTATTTTAATCTTTCTTTCTCTCTCTCTCTGTCCTCCCCACCCTTTCTTACCATTCTCTCTCTTCCCACTCTTACAATTCTACCACCACCTGGCTATGCAACCTGAGTTAGATATGAAGCTGTATGGAGGCTGAATGTAAAAAATTTTCATGAATGGCCTTAAAATGAACTTATATAAGGCTTTCAAACTATTCAAGAATGTATTTTTAAAATACTGAACGTTTCCTGAAGTTCAATTACTTAAATACAGTTTCTGTTTGCAATATTCAGAAGATTTCCCTATGTGTGGTCCTTCTATCTTACTCATTCATACTAAAGAAATTCATAGCCTTTGTTGCTTCTTATGCTTCAGTTGCTATGGTTACTTCAACAATTTTTAAAATACATTATTTAAATTTAATTAAATATAAATGATTTTGTCTTTTCTTACAGTTATAAATTTAATCCTTCAGTTAGTTAAGCATGCAATCATTGTTCCATCATATAGACAGTCTAAAACACTAACACAAAAAAAACCAAAAAATTTTAAAAAGCATTCTATTTCAAACAAGCAAGAAGTTCTACCAAGCAGATGCTTTGCTATTTGCAATAAACATGTGACAAACAATTAACACTGTAAGACTGTACTATACCAAAACTATCAGGGGTTTCTGCTGATGATACCTTCTCCGCACGCTTCACAATGGCAATCTCAGGTTTGGGGTATCTGCATGCTAAAAATATTTCAAAAGCAAAATGCATTAAAGCAATAAAGTAAATAAAACATGTATAAATTAAAAAATGTATATGAAACTTAGAAATGCCACATGATGATATACAGGCAGTCCTGCTTTGTACGGTAGAGTGGGGCCATAAAACTGATAATATAAGCTTAACTGTGCAAAGTGGTTTTAATAACCAATGGGAAAAATTAACAATTATTTGTGACCTTTAAAATTTTTTTATGAAAATATTATAAACTCTCTTACTGACAGGTATAAATGTAAAGAGAAATTCTGAAAATAGTAAAACTGTTTATTTAGTATATTGTAATTTAAAATAGTGGAAACACTGATAATTAAAAGTGTTTTGTTTCTTTGAAAAACTTTATCAAAAGTAGTTTAAACAGTGCTAGTCCTCTTCTTCTCATATAACTTCTCATATAATATGGAGGCAGGCATCTTTCCTATACCTTGGTGAATTTTCATACTCCTTTCTAAGTCTGGATTGTCTTACATTTTATCCTTTGCATTTTCAATGTCACGAAACATCTCCAAGAGCTCCTTAATATAAACTCTATACCAAGGTCACTTCCTCTGGAACATCTTCATCTTTTCATTATGACCTCCTTACTCTCCTCGTTTATGTCCATAAGTTCCCCTTTCCTAAGCTCTAGCTGCATATCTGGAGTCTCTCAAACGGCAGCAGTGCAATGGCAGTGTCCACATTCCGATAGTCAGCTATTTCTTCTACATACTATTTACATTTGATTGAAATTTCACTTCAGCTTTATTACTTTTTGTTTCTTGGCTGCATTTATATCTTTTTTGGTCAATTCCCTTTTGATTATTCATTTTTGTAAAAGATCACATGGGTTTATCACTGGGCGACAAGAAGGAAACACAATAACAGGCTTTGTTGTCCGTGTGTGAACTGAATAAGAGATGCACAGTGACCAATTACTGACGGACTGTGAAAGAAGTGGTGTGATTGGTCATGATCATGATGTAAATCTGTTTTCACACAGTGATTTGTCTACTCAGGAGCTAGCAGCAAAGTTTGTACTTTACGTAATTCAGTGATTTGTCTACTCAGGAGCTAGCAGCAAAGTTTGTACTTTACATAATTACTCATAGTAATACTGTGGCAAACGAAATTCGAACCAAGTTGTTGGGGACCGTTGTTATTTAACTAAAACATGTTTCCTGAGATTCATGTATATGGGAATCATGCAAAGCAAAGACTGCCTGTAATAATAAAAAATGAAATATTTCATCATAAAAATCCAGAAATATAATAGGTCATTAGAATTTAATATATATTATTTTTTTCTACATATATAATGCAAATTCATGGAAAATAAAAGGGAAGATTCTTTTCCTTAGAAGTTAAATGTTTTCGGGGGGGAGGTGGAGCAGAAAAAAAGAAAAAAAAAAGTTAAATGTTTTCTACTTAAAAACCTTGAATTTATTATCATTCAACTATCAGCCAAAGAGTAGCTAATCTATAATGAGCAGGGTTCAATGATTAAATTTTGCATTTAAAAATTTAAAAAACTTTACCATAAATCAACTGTTTTTTTTAATTTGCCTTTGCATTCATAGCTGAAGAAAAAAACTTCTTCAACTTTATTTGTGAAAAATTTGCAGAAAATAGCCCCTGATCTCAAAAGGTTACATGGAATCAGTAGGATGTACACATAGACATGAGATGATTGGAGACCAGTATAAGTTTCCAGAGGGTAGAAATTTTATCCCTAAGTAAGAGATAGCCTCCAAGAAGAGGTAGGATTTAATTTTAAAACACTGTAGGATTTTAAAAAGTAGAGGGAGGGGAGGTTTCCCTTCTCCTTCCCCTAAAATTCAGTCCAAAAGCCATGAGGTGGAATTGAGTGAAGTAGGCAGCTATGTAGAATGCAAGGGAAACTAGGGCAGCCAGAACCAAGGTTTCAGAGCTCAAGCAGCATGAGAGTGTATTCACACAGGGGGGTCAGTCTGGCACAAGGTGTCAGAACCCAATTGGATTGAGAAACACTTCCACATGGTAGGAGGGAGGTAATTGTGGTTCAGGGTGTCAGTGTCCAAGCTGAAGTGTGAAGGGCATCTGTATAGAAATATATTGGCAGTAGCAGTGACAGGATATTGGTAACACTTAGGAGTAGTGATCCAAAAAATAAAAATATTCAGGATAATAGGAGCCAGGTATTTCTCCATCAGGGAAGAGAGTTAAAAATACAGAAAGTGAGAAAACTAGAATGTACCCCGTGGTGTTAGACTGGTATTGAAAAAATTGTTATGAACTCTTATTTTATAATATATAAAATATATGTAATTCGGCCAGTTTGCAAAATCTACTACATCTTACATTACCACTATCACATCTGTTAGCCTATTTCCTTTCACAATTCAAGCATGCCTGAGTTTATTATCTATGTCTTCAATTCTTTACCATCTTAAAAATAAAAACAAAAATACCTTCTTCTATAGACTTACTACTCAAAATGTGGTCCCTAGACCTGCAGCACTGTAATCCCTGGGAACCTGTAAGAAATGCAGACTCTCAAGCTCCACCTCAAATCTAATGAAACATAATTTGCATTTCACTAAAGAGTCCCAGATGATGTATACACATTAAATTTTTGGAAGCAAGGTTCTAGTTTCCACTGTGCGATGTAAAGAGCTATTAATACAACAAACATTGTCCCACATCCTTACAATGAAGTCAAATTCAATTCAAATTCATGACTTACACAAAACCCATAAGAGAACTGAAGTTACAGGGCAAACAACTCGCCCAAACTCAAGAGAGGCAAGCACCTGCAAAGACAGAGGGGACATTAGCACTTGCTTTCTTGGGATAGACACAACTGGACACCTTTAAAAAAGTATAACTAGAACAGTAGGGAAACAGGCTCAGGTAGAGTGAGAAGTTGTGAGACAGTATGAAGCCACTAGGGTACACATAAATTGGGAAAGTCCACATCTTCTTGCAGGTTCTTTGCCACAAATCCCACCAGACACAAAAAAAGATTAGAGAGAGAGCCCTATGAAAGCATCCATGTGGTGGAAACCCAGAGGGGAGAATAGCAATTACACAGGAGGAACATGAAATTCTACCTGGATCCTTTTCCCAATCTCTCCTATGAGTCAAAAGCCTTAATCTGTAAGAAGGGAAAAAAATACTGTCATCCTTAGGGCAGGTAGGGTGACCTACCCACTATTGTCTCAGTTTTAGCACTTAAAGTCCCACATCCCAGAAAACTCTTCCCTGTGATACAAAAAGTTCCTTTTTAGGTGATAGGTGCAGAAGGTTGTGGGAAAAGTACAAAACCCACACAATGACCTCCAAAATAGGGATAAAATCAATACTGTTTTTAGTATTAAATGGATCTGGCATAGATTATTGCCATTCCTTAGTTGCTATCACTGATCTGGTTTTTTTTTTCCCTTGACCACTGATGTTGGCAACCATGATTTGCAGTTCAAAGTTATAGACCACCCATTGTTGTATCACTTCTAGTGATGCCACTTAAGTGTACAACTTAAGTACATTATAATTGTGAACATTAGCAATATGTCTTTGACTTTGGTTATGAACTAACTGTTGTGCTTTGTATTGACATAGTACTACTTTATTTTTAACATTGCCAATATTGTGACCATGTTTTCTATGAGTTTAGATATAAAAATAAGAAGAATGACAATACAAACACCAGCATGACTAAAACAGCACTAACAGAAGTTAAATAACCATGTTACTTTAATGACCAATGGAAGAACACATGTCACTAGATTTGAGAGGTAAATAACCAAAGCAGAGCATACTGCACAATGTGCAGGAAAAAAATTTGGGATTGGGCATATGGAAAAGAGGATGTGAAAATGCGTATGGAGAATGAATGTTACAAATCCAGGATTAAACAGGTAAGTACTAAATCATTAATTGCCTCTCAATAGAATGAACTCTATTCTCTATTTCTCCCCTCCCATGTGAAATTAGGCTATATATAAGTATCTAGGCCCCACTGGGATACTGGATAATTACTCTGTAATTCTTCCTTGTGCATGCTAATAAATTTATATGCCATTTTCCCTATTAATCTGCCTTTTGTCAGCAAATCTCCAGAATCCAAAAGGGAAGATTTCCCTTGGTCTCTACTAATAACATATACTTAAAATAAGTTCAGACTTGTTCTGACCTATGAGTAAAGAGAGAATCTTAGATAAAATCAAGCTACTGCTCACTATCTCCCTTCTATATCCAAAGTTTCCATTAGAAAGTTGAATTCTTCCTTACTGCTACTCCGTTCTTGGCCAACTAAAATCTGGCTTCTCCCCACACAGTTACCATAAAACTGTTTTGACAAAGACATTGATCTCTTTTGTGTTATTAAATCCAATGGACCCCTTGTCCCCTGCCCTAGTATTCCTCTCTTACTTGACCTATCTAAAGCATCAGATAATTCCCTCTTCCTTGAAAAGCCCTCTTCTTGGCTTAGCTTCTGGGATACATTATTCTTGTTATTTTTCCTGTCTCTCTGGACACTCCTCATCACTCTATTTCTGGTTCTTCCTTCTCCCTTTCAATAAACATTGGTATTTTTCAGCATTCTCTCCTGGGATCTTCTCTTTTTACTCTACTCACACTGCCTGGTCTTAGTTACTACCTGTATGGCTAGGATTCCCAAACTTGAATCTTACTCTGGAGCTCTATCCAGAGTCCATATATCCAATTAACTATCAGATATCTTTGTATAGTTATCTCAGAAGTACTCAATGCCCAGGAAGCTAAAAATGAACTAAAAGTTTGGAAAGCTTTTCTATGGATTATAAATTAGATTTAAAAATTTATTCAAAAATCTAAAGGAAAATTAAAATAAAAATTAGAGATTTATGACAGTTACAAGTTCCAAACACTAGTCTTCTGACTTTTCCAAACTTTTCACACAACATATTAACTTTTTTGCATACTGATTTCCCTTATTTTCAAGGTAACAATGCCACATTTGCTTTTGTATTGAATGTTGCATATTGTACAAACATACAGAAGATAGGCTAGATATACTACCAGCACATCTGACTTTTATTGAGCATGAGGTGTTTCTTTCCCCACATGTGTGTAAAATACCACATGTGCGTATCCAGAGAGGTGCAGTAGTAAGAACTGATGTTTTAGAGCCAGACAAAACTAAGTTATTATTAATAACTCTACTCTGACATTCTGGTTGAGGGATCTTGAGCAAGCTTCTTAATCTATAAAATAGAGACAATTCCTTCTCCCTTGAAGAGAATTAAGCAAACTAATTACATGAAAACTCAGCTCAGTATGTCTGACACACAGCAAGTATTCAATAACTGATAAGTAATGGTAGGAAGATGGTGATGTTAAATTAAATTTAGTCTAAAGTTTCCTCCTTACATGGTATAAGTTCAGCCTAAAAGTTTCCTCATACATAGTGAAATGTAACCTAACTAGATATGTAAATAGACTACAACCTACTCATTTTAACAAGTAACCTAGTCTACAATAATTATAGCAACCATACTTCAACCATTCAGCAGCAGCCAACCATTCAAATGGTGTTCAATTAGGCAAATACCAAGCTGTAACCAATGCAGTTGTTTCTGTACCTCATTTATGCTTTTTGTATGTCACTTTCCTTGATCCTATAAATTCTGTCCAACCACGCAGAGTTGCTTGCTCTGAACCTATTCTGGTTTGGGGAACTGACTGATATACAAATCATTCTTTGCTCAATTAAACTCTGTTAAATTTAATTTGTCTAAACTTTTCCTTTTAACAGATGGTATCAGAAGTGGGAGCCAAAGGAGAGCTTCCAGCTACCCCCAGGGGCATCAAGTGAGCAAGCAAGGTACCCACAAGGCTAACAGTGACCATTGCTCTCTCAAAGTAGCTGGGGATTGTAAGTTCTCTCTCAGATTCCAAAGCTCCAAGTATTTGTGTTTTGAGCTATCCAATTTTGTTTGAGAAAGTTTTTGATCCAAAACAGGTTCAGAAGTTGAGACAAACTGGACTGGGTCCAGGACAGGATTGGATCTGATACTTAACTGGCTTGAATCCACTTAGAGACCTTGGATGTCTGACTAGGTCAGACAGAAACTGGCAGTAAATGGCAATACTGCAAGGGGTGCTAACTTCAACTTTCAGAAATTCACCGGGATTTTTGTGTTCTACCCCTTTGTTTCTTTTTCTTGTGCACTTAGGTAAAGAAAAAATCATTGGCTAATTTGATCAAGGGAACCTGAATGCCAAAGCTAAGATTCAACATAAAAATGGAATCCTTCCTTTCTGATGAACTGAGTACCTTCGGGATATGCCTACCTACACATGTATGAATACTAGGCCCTGGGAGCAGCAAACACTTATAGAAATGGCAAAACCTTACTAAAAAGTAATTTAAAATTATAGTAAAACATTCCAAATGAACAACACTGAGCTTTAAGAAGTGCCTTTAAAAATGAGGACTCCCTGGAGTTAAGTGATATCTCATTGTGGTTTTGATTTGCATTTCTCTGATGATTAGAGATGGTGAGCATTTTTTCATATGTTTGTTGGCCATTCTTCTGTCTTCTTTAGAAAAGTTTCTGTTCAAGTCCTTTGCCCACTTTTTAATAGGGTTATTTGATTTTTTCTTGCTGATTTTCGAGAGTTCTAAGTATATTCTAGTTATCAACCCCTTATCGGATGCGTAGGATGCAAAAATTTTCTCCCACTCTGTAGGTTGTCTGTTTACTCTCATGACTGTTTCTTTGGCTGTACAGAAGCTTTTTAGTTTGATCATGTCCCATTTATTTATTTTTGTTGCTGCTGTGATTGCCTTTGGAGACTTCTTCATAAACTCTTTGCCTAGGCCAATGTCTAGGAGAG